>CM065594.1:136750459-136792956 GCA_033119425.1 Bufotes viridis | reverse complement strand
CAGACACTATGAAATCTGGCCTGCAACTGCTGGGACACCAGATTCAGGGTATTGCTATTTTGCCAGATTAATTTCACCCCAGAACAAAATATGTGTTTTGGCAGACACTATGAAATCTAGCCTGCAACTGCTGGGACACCAGTATCAGGGTATTGCTATTTTGCCAGATTAATTTCACCCTAGAACAAAATATATGTTTTAGCGGACACTATGAAATCTGGCCTGCAACTGCTGGGACACCAGAATCAGGGTATTGCTATTTTACCAGATTAATTTCACCCCAGAACAAAATATATGTTTTGGCGGACACTATTCTATTTTGCCAGCCACAGCTGAAACCACTGATTTATGATATTGCTATTTTAGGAATTAAATTTCACCCCAGAACAAATTATATGTTTTAGCGGACACTATAAAATCTGGCCTTCAACTGCTGGGACACCAGATTCAGGGTATTGCTATTTTGCAAAGTTAATTTCACAATAGAACAAAATATGTGTTTTGGCAGACACTATGAAATCTGGCCTGCAACTGCTGGGACACCAGAATCAGGGTATTGCTATTTTGCAAGATTAATTTCACCCCAGAACAAAATATATGTTTTAGCGGACACTATGAAATCTGGCCTGCAACTGCTGGGACAACAGAATCAGGGTATTGCTATTTTGACAGATTAATTTCACCCCAGAACAAAGTATATGTTTTAGCAGACACTATGAAATCTGGCCTGCAACTGCTGGGACACCAGAATCAGGGGTATTGCTATTTTGCAAGATTAATTTCACCCCAGAAAAAATATATGTTTTGGCGGACACTATTCTATTTTGCCAGCTACAGCTGAAACCACTGATTTATGGTATTGCTTTTTAGGAATTGAATTTCACCCAAGAACAAAATATATGTTTTAGCGGACACTATGAAATTTGGCCTGCAACTGCTGGGACACCAGATTCAGGGAATTGCTATTTTGCAAGATTAATTTCACCCCAGAACAAAATATTTGTTTTGGCAGACACTATGAAATCTGGGCTGCAACTGCTGGGACATCAGAATCAGGGTATTGCTATTTTGCCAGATAAATTTCACCCCAGAACAAAATATATGTTTTAGCGGACACTATTCTATTTTGCCAGCCACAACTGAAACCACTGATTTATGATATTGCTATTTTAGGAATTGAATTTCACCCCAGAACAAATTATATGTTTTAGCGGACACTATAAAATCTGGCCTTCAACTGCTGGGACACCAGATTCAGGGTATTGCTATTTTGCAAAATTAATTTCACAACAGAACAAAATATGTGTTTTGGCAGACACTATGAAATCTGTCCTGCAACTGCTGGGACACCAGAATCAGGGTATTGCTATTTTGCAAGATTAATTTCACCCCAGAACAAAATATATGTTTTAGCGGACACTATGAAATCTGGCCTGCAACTGCTGGGACAACAGAATAAGGGTATTGCTATTTTGACAGATTGATTTCACCCCAGAACAAAGTATATGTTTTAGCAGACACTATGAAATCTGGCTTGCAACTGCTGGGACACCAGAATCAGGGTATTGCTATTTTGCAAGATTAATTTCACCCCAGAACAAAATATATGTTTTAGCGGACACTATGAAATCTGGCCTGCAAATTCTGGGACAACAGAATCAGGGTATTGCTATTTTGCCAGATTAATTTCACCCCAGAACAAAATATATGTTTTAGCAGACACTATGAAATCTGGCCTGCAACTGCTGGGACACCAGAATCAGAGGTATTGCTATTTTGCCAGGTTAATTTCACCCCAGAACAAAATATATGTTTTGGCGGACACTATTCTATTTTGCCAGCCACAGCTGAAACCACTGATTTATGGTATTGCTTTTTTAGGAATTGAATTGCACCCCAGAACAAAATGTATGTTTTAGCGGACACTATGAAATCTGGCCTGCAACTGCTCAGACACCAGATTCAGGGTATTGCTATTTTGCAAAATTAATTTCACCCCAGAACAAAATATGTGTTTTGGCAGACACTATGAAATCTGGCCTGCAACTGCTGGGACACCAGATTCAGGGTAATGCTATTTTGGCAGATTAATTTCACCCCAGAACAAAATATATGTTTTGGCGGACACTATGAAATCTGGCCTGCAACAGCTGGGACACCAGATTCAGGGTATTGCTATTTTGGCAGATTAATTTCACCCCAGAACAAAATATATGTTTTGGCAGACACTATGAAATCTGGCCTGCAACAGCTGGGACACCAGATTCAGGGTATTGCTATTTTGGCAGATTAATTTCACCCCAGAACAAAATATATGTTTTGGCGGACACTATTCTATTTTGCCAGCCACAGCTGAAACCACTGATTTATGGTATTGCTATTTTGGCAATTGAATTTCACCCCAGAACAAAATATATGTTTTGGCGGACACTATGAAATCTGGCCTGCAACAGCTGGGACACCAGATTCAGAGGTATTGCTATTTTGGCAGATTAATTTCACCCCAGAACAAAATATATGTTTTGGCAGACACTATAATATCTGGCCTGCAACAGCTGGGACACCAGATTCAGGGTACTGCTATTTTGGCAGATTAATTTCACCCCAGAACAAAATATATGTTTTGGCAGACACTATGAAATCTGGCCTGCAACAGCTGGGACACCAGATTCAGGGTATTGCTATTTTGGCAGATTAATTTCAACCCAGAACAAAATATATGTTTTGGCGGACACTATTCTATTTTGCCAGCCACAGCTGAAACCACTGATTTATGGTATTGCTATTTTGGCAATTGAATTTCACCCCAGAACAAAATATATGTTTTGACGGACACTATGAAGCGTGGCCTGCAACAGCTGGGACACCAGATTCAGGGTATTGCTATTTTGGCAATTGAATGTCACCCCAGAACAAAATATATGTTTTTCGGACACTATGAATTCTGGCCTGCAACAGCTGGGACACCAGATTCAGGGTATTGCTATTTTGCCAGATTAATTTCACCCCAGAACAAAATATATATTTTGGCGGACACTATTCTATTTTGCCAGCCACAGCTGAAACTACTGATTTATGGTATTGCTATTTTGGCAATTGAATTTCACCCAGAACAGAATATATGTTTTAGCGGACACTATGAAATTTGGCCTGCAACTGCTGGGACACCAGATTCAGGGAATTGCTTTTTGCAAGATTAGTTTCACCCCAGAACAAAATATTTGTTTTGGCAGACACTATGAAATCTGGGCTGCAACTGCTGGGACATCAGAATCAGGGTATTGCTATTTTGCCAGATTTATTTCATCCCAGAACAAAATATATGTTTTAGCGGACATTATGAAATCTGGCCTGCAACTGCTGGGACACCAGATCAGGGTATTGCTATTTTGCCAGATTAATTTCACCCCAGAACAAAATATATGTTTTGGCGGACACTATTCTATTTTGCCAGCCACAGCTGAAACCACTGATTTATGGTATTGCTATTTTAGGAATTGAATTTCACCCCAGAACAAAATATATGTTTTAGCGGACACTATGAAATCTGGCCTGCAACTGCTGGGACACCAGATTCAGGGTATTGCTATTTTGCCAGATTAATTTCACCCCAGAACAAAATATGTGTTTTGGCAGACACTATGAAATCTAGCCTGCAACTGCTGGGACACCAGTATCAGGGTATTGCTATTTTGCCAGATTTATTTCACCCTAGAACAAAATATATGTTTTAGCGGACACTATGAAATCTGGCCTGCAACTGCTGGGACACCAGAATCAGGGTATTGCTATTTTACCAGATTAATTTCACCCCAGAACAAAATATATGTTTTGGCGGACACTATTCTATTTTGCCAGCCACAGCTGAAACCACTGATTTATGATATTGCTATTTTAGGAATTGAATTTCACCCCAGAACAAATTATATGTTTTAGCGGACACTATAAAATCTGGCCTTCAACTGCTGGGACACCAGATTCAGGGTATTGCTATTTTGCAAAGTTAATTTCACAACAGAACAAAATATGTGTTTTGGCAGACACTATGAAATCTGGCCTGCAACTGCTGGGACACCAGAATCAGGGTATTGCTATTTTGCAAGATTAATTTCACCCCAGAACAAAATATATGTTTTAGCGAACACTATGAAATCTGGCCTGCAACTGCTGGGACAACAGAATCAGGGTATTGCTATTTTGACAGATTAATTTCACCCCAGAACAAAGTATATGTTTTAGCAGACACTATGAAATCTGGCCTGCAACTGCTGGGACACCAGAATCAGGGTATTGCTATTTTGCAAGATTAATTTCACCCCAGAAAAAATATATGTTTTGGCGGACACTATTCTATTTTGCCAGCTACAGCTGAAACCACTGATTTATGGTATTGCTTTTTAGGAATTGAATTTCACCCAAGAACAAAATATATGTTTTAGCGGACACTATGAAATTTGGCCTGCAACTGCTGGGACACCAGATTCAGGGAATTGCTATTTTGCAAGATTAATTTCACCCCAGAACAAAATATTTGTTTTGGCAGACACTATGAAATCTGGGCTGCAACTGCTGGGACATCAGAATCAGGGTATTGCTATTTTGCCAGATAAATTTCACCCCAGAACAAAATATATGTTTTAGCGGACACTATTCTATTTTGCCAGCCACAACTGAAACCACTGATTTATGATATTGCTATTTTAGGAATTGAATTTCACCCCAGAACAAATTATATGTTTTAGCGGACACTATAAAATCTGGCCTTCAACTGCTGGGACACCAGATTCAGGGTATTGCTATTTTGCAAAATTAATTTCACAACAGAACAAAATATGTGTTTTGGCAGACACTATGAAATCTGTCCTGCAACTGCTGGGACACCAGAATCAGGGTATTGCTATTTTGCAAGATTAATTTCACCCCAGAACAAAATATATGTTTTAGCGGACACTATGAAATCTGGCCTGCAACTGCTGGGACAACAGAATAAGGGTATTGCTATTTTGACAGATTGATTTCACCCCAGAACAAAGTATATGTTTTAGCAGACACTATGAAATCTGGCTTGCAACTGCTGGGACACCAGAATCAGGGTATTGCTATTTTGCAAGATTAATTTCACCCCAGAACAAAATATATGTTTTAGCGGACACTATGAAATCTGGCCTGCAAATTCTGGGACAACAGAATCAGGGTATTGCTATTTTGCCAGATTAATTTCACCCCAGAACAAAATATATGTTTTAGCAGACACTATGAAATCTGGCCTGCAACTGCTGGGACACCAGAATCAGGGTATTGCTATTTTGCCAGGTTAATTTCACCCCAGAACAAAATATATGTTTTGGCGGACACTATTCTATTTTGCCAGCCACAGCTGAAACCACTGATTTATGGTATTGCTTTTTAGGAATTGAATTGCACCCCAGAACAAAATGTATGTTTTAGCGGACACTATGAAATCTGGCCTGCAACTGCTCAGACACCAGATTCAGGGTATTGCTATTTTGCAAAATTAATTTCACCCCAGAACAAAATATGTGTTTTGGCAGACACTATGAAATCTGGCCTGCAACTGCTGGGACACCAGATTCAGGGTAATGCTATTTTGGCAGATTAATTTCACCCCAGAACAAAATATATGTTTTGGCGGACACTATGAAATCTGGCCTGCAACAGCTGGGACACCAGATTCAGGGTATTGCTATTTTGGCAGATTAATTTCACCCCAGAACAAAATATATGTTTTGGCAGACACTATGAAATCTGGCCTGCAACAGCTGGGACACCAGATTCAGGGTATTGCTATTTTGGCAGATTAATTTCACCCCAGAACAAAATATATGTTTTGGCGGACACTATTCTATTTTGCCAGCCACAGCTGAAACCACTGATTTATGGTATTGCTATTTTGGCAATTGAATTTCACCCCAGAACAAAATATATGTTTTGGCGGACACTATGAAATCTGGCCTGCAACAGCTGGGACACCAGATTCAGGGTATTGCTATTTTGGCAGATTAATTTCACCCCAGAACAAAATATATGTTTTGGCAGACACTATAATATCTGGCCTGCAACAGCTGGGACACCAGATTCAGGGTACTGCTATTTTGGCAGATTAATTTCACCCCAGAACAAAATATATGTTTTGGCAGACACTATGAAATCTGGCCTGCAACAGCTGGGACACCAGATTCAGGGTATTGCTATTTTGGCAGATTAATTTCAACCCAGAACAAAATATATGTTTTGGCGGACACTATTCTATTTTGCCAGCCACAGCTGAAACCACTGATTTATGGTATTGCTATTTTGGCAATTGAATTTCACCCCAGAACAAAATATATGTTTTGACGGACACTATGAAACGTGGCCTGCAACAGCTGGGACACCAGATTCAGGGTATTGCTATTTTGGCAATTGAATGTCACCCCAGAACAAAATATATGTTTTTTCGGACACTATGAATTCTGGCCTGCAACAGCTGGGACACCAGATTCAGGGTATTGCTATTTTGCCAGATTAATTTCACCCCAGAACAAAATATATATTTTGGCGGACACTATTCTATTTTGCCAGCCACAGCTGAAACTACTGATTTATGGTATTGCTATTTTGGCAATTGAATTTCACCCCAGAACAGAATATATGTTTTAGCGGACACTATGAAATTTGGCCTGCAACTGCTGGGACACCAGATTCAGGGAATTGCTTTTTTGCAAGATTAGTTTCACCCCAGAACAAAATATTTGTTTTGGCAGACACTATGAAATCTGGGCTGCAACTGCTGGGACATCAGAATCAGGGTATTGCTATTTTGCCAGATTTATTTCATCCCAGAACAAAATATATGTTTTAGCGGACATTATGAAATCTGGCCTGCAACTGCTGGGACACCAGATCAGGGTATTGCTATTTTGCCAGATTAATTTCACCCCAAGAACAAAATATATGTTTTGGCGGACACTATTCTATTTTGCCAGCCACAGCTGAAACCACTGATTTATGGTATTGCTATTTTAGGAATTGAATTTCACCCCAGAACAAAATATATGTTTTAGCGGACACTATGAAATCTGGCCTGCAACTGCTGGGACACCAGATTCAGGGTATTGCTATTTTGCCAGATTAATTTCACCCCAGAACAAAATATGTGTTTTGGCAGACACTATGAAATCTAGCCTGCAACTGCTGGGACACCAGTATCAGGGTATTGCTATTTTGCCAGATTTATTTCACCCTAGAACAAAATATATGTTTTAGCGGACACTATGAAATCTGGCCTGCAACTGCTGGGACACCAGAATCAGGGTATTGCTATTTTACCAGATTAATTTCACCCCAGAACAAAATATATGTTTTGGCGGACACTATTCTATTTTGCCAGCCACAGCTGAAACCACTGATTTATGATATTGCTATTTTAGGAATTGAATTTCACCCCAGAACAAATTATATGTTTTAGCGGACACTATAAAATCTGGCCTTCAACTGCTGGGACACCAGATTCAGGGTATTGCTATTTTGCAAAGTTAATTTCACAACAGAACAAAATATGTGTTTTGGCAGACACTATGAAATCTGGCCTGCAACTGCTGGGACACCAGAATCAGGGTATTGCTATTTTGCAAGATTAATTTCACCCCAGAACAAAATATATGTTTTAGCGAACACTATGAAATCTGGCCTGCAACTGCTGGGACAACAGAATCAGGGTATTGCTATTTTGACAGATTAATTTCACCCCAGAACAAAGTATATGTTTTAGCTGACACTATGAAATCTGGCCTACAACTGCTGGGACACCAGAATCAGGGTATTGCTATTTTGCAAGATTAATTTCACCCCAGAACAAAATATATGTTTTAGCGGACACTATGAAATCTGGCCTGCAAATTCTGGGACAACAGAATCAGGGTATTGCTATTTTGCCAGATTAATTTCACCCCAGAACAAAATATATGTTTTAGCAGACACTATGAAATCTGGCCTGCAACTGCTGGGACACCAGATTCAGGATATTGCTATTTTGGCAGATTAATTTCACCCCAGAACACAATATATGTTTTAGCGGACACTATGAAATCTGGCCTGCAACTGCTGGGACACCAGAATCAGGGTATTGCTATTTTGCCAGGTTAATTTCACCCCAGAACAAAATATATGTTTTGGCGGACACTATTCTAGTTTGCCAGCCACAGCTGAAACCACTGATTTATGGTATTGCTTTTTAGGAATTGAATTGCACCCCAGAACAAAATGTATGTTTTAGCGATCACTATGAAATGTGGCCTGCAACTGCTCAGACACCAGATTCAGGGTATTGCTATTTTGCAAAATTAATTTCACCCCAGAACAAAATATGTGTTTTGGCAGACACTATGAAATCTGGCCTGCAACTGCTGGGACACCAGATTCAGGCTATTGCTATTTTGGCAGATTAATTTCACCCCAGAACAAAATATATGTTTTGGCGGACACTATGAAATCTGGCCTGCAACAGCTGGGACACCAGATTCAGGGTATTGCTATTTTGGCAGATTAATTTCACCCCAGAACAAAATATATGTTTTGGCAGACACTATGAAATCTGGCCTGCAACAGCTGGGACACCACATTCAGGGTATTGCTATTTTGGCAGATTAATTTCACCCCAGAACAAAATATATGTTTTGGCGGACACTATTCTATTTTGCCAGCCACAGCTGAAACCACTGATTTATGGTATTGCTATTTTGGCAATTGAATTTCACCCCAGATCAAAATATATGCTTTGACAGACACTATGAAACGTGGCCTGCAACAGCTGGGACACCAGATTCAGGGTATTGCTATTTTGGCAATTGAATGTCACCCCAAAACAAAATATATGTTTTTTCGGACACTATGAATCCTGGCCTGCAACAGCTGGGACACCAGATTCAGGGTATTGCTTTTTGCCAGATTAATTTCACCCCAGAACAAAATATATGTTTTGGCGGACACTATTCTATTTTGCCAGCCACTGCTGAAACCACTGATTTATGGTATTGCTGTTTTGGCATTTGAATTTCACCACAGAAAATAATCTATCCTTTGCCAGACAGCAGACAGTATTATACTTGTCTAGCTAAAGCTGGAACACCAGATTTAGGGGATTAGTTTGGGCAATTGTATTTAACCCCTTAATAAAATATAGAAATTGCTATCCTGAGTTTCTAGGGATGACAATTAGCACAGCCAAGCCCCTGATGTAGGATATAGCAAAAAAACTAGTATTGATGGATTGATGGACTTGGTGGCAGCTTCTTCTGGTGCACCGCAAGTCACAAAATGGCCGCCGATCAACCCAGAAAATAAGTGACAGAAAACGCTCTGTGCAGCCTAAAAACCAGTGAGCAAGTAACTAGCAGAAGTTCAATCATTCACAGCTGTAGATCGATCCGCTCATTAGGTGCTGTTGCTGACTTTTCCCTGCCTAATCTCGCCTCTCACAGAAGCTGCGTCCTCTCCCTACACTAATCAGAGCAGTGTGACGTGCGGCGCCACGTGACTCTAGCTTAAATAGAGGCTGGGTCACATGCTGCATCTTGGTCAATCACAGCCATGCCATTAGGTGGCATGGCTGTGATGGGCTCTTAGGGCAAGAAGTAAAACGCTAGCTGATTGGCTGCTGTGCAGCCCTTCAGAAAGCTGGAAGAAATCGCCGAACAACGGACCCGAACCCGAACTTTTTGAAAATGTCCAGGTTCGGGTCCGTGTCCCGACACCCCAAAATCGGTACGAACCCGAACGGTGCTCGAACTGTTCGCTCTCAACACTAGGCATGACCTGTAGTTGGCCAGCTAAGACCTGTACTGGGTTGCTAATATGGCTCACATATGTATATACCTAGACCTGCCAAATAACCTCAATACAGGTCATATATTTGTATGTTAAAGCCTAAAGCATAGTTATTAATGTGATTTATGTTTCTGAATGTCATATAACAGTTATATGTATATTGTGTTAACTGAAGCAGAAAAAGAAAATGTACCTTTAAGATTCATTATATGTCTGGAAAGATTAGCCAATCTCAGCCAGCCTCACACTGAGCCTGTGTGAGAAGTCTCCCTGGCAGATTCTTCCAAAATCATTATTCACCAGAGCAGAGACAGAGAGCTGAACAGATATAGTTCCAGCCAGAGCAGTTCATGGAAGTAAAGGCCAAATAGGTATTTAATACAGCTATATGTGTTCCTATATAGAGATCTTGCGAACATAAAATTTTCCGCTTGCTGAACGGCGAATGCGAATCTTCCGCAAATGTTCGCGAACAGGCGAACCGGCATAGACTACAATAGGCAGGCGAATTTTAAAACCCACAGGGACTCTTTCTGGCCACAATAGTGATGGAAAAGTTGTTTCAAGGGGACTAACACTTGGACTGTGGCATGCTGGAGGGGATCCATGGCAAAACTCCCATGGAAAATTACGTCTAGTTGAAAAATGTCTAGTTGACACAGAGACGGGTTTTAATCACTTAACATTCCTAAATTGTTTGGAATAACGCGCTTTAAAACATCCAGTGTGTGTATACGATCAGGTATAATGTTGTATCGATCAGGTAGTGTAAGGGTCACGCCCACTTCACAGTGACAGACCAAACTCTGACAGACCAAACTCCTGTTTAACGCACTACAAACAACCGCAAACAGTCCATTTGCACAACCGCAAACTCCTCATTTGCACAAGGTTGGATACCAAGCTAGCCATGTCCCGTTCCTTGTCCTCACTGACGTCATTGAAGGTCTCTTCATCCACCCAGCTATGTACAACACCACGGGTCCCTGAAAGGTGACAACAAGCCCCTGGGATGCCTGCTGTGGTTGGTCTTCCACCCCCTCAAAGCCACCTTCCTCCTCTGACTCCTCTTCTTCAGACTCCTCTCTCTGCGTTGCCGCAGGTCCAGCAATTGACGACGACAAGGCTGCTTCTGGTGGTGATGGTGACCACAACTCTTCCTCTTCATGCTCATCTACGGCCTGATCCAGCACTCTTCGCAGGGCACGCTCCAGATGACGCATATCGGATGAGGTCGATGATGTTGCCTTGGGTTTGACTGACCAGGTTTGTCACCTCCACAAAAGGACGCATGAGCCTGCAGCCATTGTGCATGAGCGTTCATTAACACGGCCAAAAATACCCAGCTCCGCAGAGGCTGCCCTCTTTTTTTTTTATTAAAAAATTTGTTCTTACCAGTTTAATCTCTGTTTTGTCCCCTATCAGGGGCCGGTGTTTGGAATAGATTTTAGGAACCGGGAGATGGAAAAAGATGGTTGGTCGGACCTCTTCCTTCCAATTTTGGGCACTGCGCGTGCGCCGTGCAATCTACTGTGCCACCCTATGTGAGTGGTGTGTTAAGTCGTACTATTCCTATCAGTTTAATCCTGTTACGTCCCCTATCAGGGAGTGAGGAAACCTGTCTGAGGTAGAAGAGTCTGATGCAGCATTAGTCTTGCCCCAAACAAATATAGCCCAAACAAATGAACTAAGACGTTCATCACGTGCCAGAAAACCGACCCCAAAAAGGCTGAAAAATTTGGAGCAAGAAGTAGTAGCATTAAAAGAGAAAAAGTTTACCAGAATGTATGATAGATGGAAATCATACATTAAAGAAGTTCGTAGAAAGCTAAAACAAGAAAGTATAAAAGGGAACTTGAGTAACATGGTAGAGATGGTAGAAGAATCTGAATCAGAGCTTATGGCAGCATTTGTCAACTTGCGGACACATGTACTGCGTTCACTAAAGATTTAGTAAAGCTCATGAGAGAACTATCAGCAAACTATGATGAAGTTAAAGCAAGAAGTAGAATAAATGAGCTTTTTATGAGAGACAATGCTAGGTCTTTAGGTGGAACCACAATCTCAAGTGGGACTTCCTTCCTAGCAGAAGTGCCAGACACATTTCAGAGTCCTCAAGTACTTCAGCCAAAAGAAAAGAATTAGCTGAACAACTTGCTGCCAAGAGAGCAGAAATTGAGATGGAAGCTGCCATCGAGGTGCAGCGCCAACTACTGGCTGAAAAGAAGGCACAGCGCTGTCAAATGGAAGCTGAGAAGGACGTACAGCGCTATTAAATAGAAGATAAAATGGAGGCACAGCACCAACAGATTAAAAGTCTGGAAAGGCAGAAAGAAGTTAAGATTATAGAAGCCAGACTCAGAGTACTTGAAGAGGATATGAATCAGAGTGATCTTAGGTTCAAATCTGTAACAAGTGAATAAACAGACTCCTACTTTCCTCCATACACCCAGGAGAATGGAAGGAAATCTCCAGCATGTAGTGAAGAAATAAGTCATTATCCCTCCATCCCTGCTCAGAAAAACAAAGAGAGGCCTAGTCCAGTGTTAGAAAAAGGGGTATGAACTTATCTTCTATCTCTACCGGAAAAGATGAAGAAAGGGACTCCCCTGATTCAAAACTAAGTGAGAAAATAAAACCAGATGATTCTATTCCTAGATGTCACTGTAACAATCAGAAAAATGTTACAACTATTGTCCCAGCAAGACAACAGAGAACAGTCCTTGCTAGTCTTCCTGTTCCGGAAACCACTGTATTTTCAGGAGACGTACTGAAGTTCATAGAGTGGAAGGCAAGTTTTGAAATGATCATTGAACATCATTGCTTCAGTACAGTGGACAAGTTATTCTACCTTCAGAGATATGTTGGTGGGGAAGCAAAGAAAGTTCTTGAAGGTAACTTCTATAGACAAGGCGAAGAAGCCTACAAGCAAGCTTGGGAAAAATGAAATGCAAGATATTGTCATCCTTTCTTAGTACAAAGAGCTTTTAGAGAGAAATTGAATAACTGGCCTAAAATAGGTCCTAAAGAACACTTCAGACTCCAAGAGTATGGTAACTTCCTGCAAGCATGCAGCAATGCCATCCCACATGTTCCATGACTAGAAGTATTGAACGACTATCTAGAGAACCACAGGATGCTAGCTACCTGAAGCTACCTGAAGAAGTGGCTTCTAGATGGAATCGCTATGTGACTAAACAGTTAGATCTAGGCAATAACTTCCCATGTTTTAAAGATTTCTCTGAGTTTGTCAATAAGGAAGCACGGATAGCATGTAATTCAGTAACAGCATCTTACGCCTTAAAATCCTTAGAAGAAAGGCCTGCAAGAGAGATAAGACACGCAAGAGCAACTAGCTTTGCAACCAAAACAGCAGCTAAAGGTCTAGACGCCTATGAGAGCAAGTTGAAAGTCACTCCTGGGATCAGTAGAGAGACAGAACCGACAAATCTTCAGACTCCCTTCAAGTGTATGTTCTGTGGAGAGAACCACTCCATACACAAGTGCCAACAATTGAAGGAGATGTCCCCAGATGAAAAGAAAAAAATTGTACTTGATAACCAACTGGATTTGGATGTCTAAGGAAAGGCCATGTTATTAAGGAGTGTAAGAAAAAAGCCACATGCAGCGTTTGCAAAGGACGCCATCCTACACCACTACATGAGGAACGCCCAGACAGAGGAGAGAGGTCCCACAGCAAGGAATCATGCGTCATATCACCCACCACCGGAGAAGGCCACTTTCAGTTATTTCGGCCCCAGCACCCAGACAGAGGAGAGAGGTCCCACAGCAAGGAATCATGCGTCATATCACCCACCACTGGAGAAGGCCACTTTCAGTTATTTCGGCCCAGCACCCAGAGCGAGGATACAGGTCCCACAGCAAGGAATCATGCGTCATATCACCCACCACTGGAGAAGGCGACTTTCAGTTATTTATGCCCCTCCACCCAGACAGAGAAGAGAGGTCCCACAGCAAGGAATCATGCGTCATATCACCCACCACCGGAGAAGGCCACTTTCAGTTATTTCGGCCCCAGCAACCAGACAGAGGAGAGAGGTCCCACAGCAAGGAATCAAGCATCATATCACCCACCACTGGAGAAGGCCACTTTCAGTTATTTATGCCCCACCACCCAGACAGAGGAGAGAGGTCCCACAGCAAGGAATCATGCGTCATATCACCCACCACTGGAGAAGGCCACTTTCAGTTTTTCGGACCCAGCACCCAGACAGAGGAGAGGTCCCACAGCAAGGAATCATGCGTCATATCACCCACCACTGGAGAAGGCTACTTTCAGTTATTTCGGACCAGCACCCAGAGCGAGGATACAGGTCCCACAGCAAGGAATCATGCGTCATATCACCCACCACTGGAGAAGGCGACTTTCAGTTATTTATGCCCCTCCATCCAGACAGAGGAGAGAGGTCCCACAGCAAGGAATCATGCGTCATATCACCCACCACCGGAGAAGGCCACTTTCAGTTATTTCGGCCCCAGCACCCAGACAGAGGAGAGAGGTCCCACAGCAAGGAATCATGCATCATATCACCCACCACTGGAGAAGGCCACTTTCAGTTATTTATGCCCCACCACCCAGACAGAGGAGAGAGGTCCCACAGCAAGGAATCATGCGTCATATCACCCACCACTGGAGAAGGCGACTTTCAGTTATTTATGCCCCTCCATCCAGACAGAGGAGAGAGGTCCCACAGCAAGGAATCATGCGTCATATCACCCACCACCGGAGAAGGCCACTTTCAGTTATTTCGGCCCCAGCACCCAGACAGAGGAGAGAGGTCCCACAGCAAGGAATCATGCATCATATCACCCACCACTGGAGAAGGCCACTTTCAGTTATTTATGCCCCACCACCCAGACAGAGGAGAGAGGTCCCACAGCAAGGAATCATGCGTCATATCACCCACCACTGGAGAAGGCCACTTTCAGTTATTTCGGACCCAGCACCCAGACAGAGGAGAGAGGTCCCACAGCAAGGAATCATGCGTCATATCACCCAACACTGGAGAAGGCCACTTTCAGTTATTTCGGCCCAGCACCCAGACCGAGGATACAGGTCCCACAGCAAGGAATCATGCGTCATATCACCCACCACTGGAGAAGGCGATCTCTCAGGACAAAGGGAAATCGCCAAGACACACGTGGGGAACAATAGGACAGACATCACTATTCAAATATACAATGTCCCAACCATTATAGTAAATATAGACATTTAACATATCACCAGATAGCTTGGATCTGAGCGCTCAATATATCCAAACAGCGCTCAGATGCCACAAACACAGTCAAATCACCATGGGGTTTAAGTTTAGCATGGGCTGATGAGAGGGCCCTTAATCGTGGGGCAAGAGGCTGGCAACCAGGCTTCTCCAGCATCCAGTGGGGAGGTTGGTTTCGCCACACTGCTGTTGATGCTGCTGCATGTCATGAAAATATTGAGTTACATTTGAGCCTTTACCATAACGTCTGCTGCTGCCTGTGCTGCCGAATTGGGCCAAGCTACATGTGGCCATGATAATACACCACTCCTTAAATCATGCTGTTGATACTGCTGCATGTCATAAAGATGTTGAGTTACATTTGGGCCTTTTAACATAACGTCTGCTGCTGCCTGTGCTGCCAAATTGGGCCAAGCTACATGTTGCCCTGATAATACACCACTCTTAAATCATGCTGTTGATGCTGCTGCATGTCATGAAAATGTTGAGTTACATTTGGGCCTTTTAACATAATGTTTGCTGCTGCCTGTGCTGCCGGAGTGGGCCAAGCTACATGTGGCCATGATAATACACCACTCCTTAAATCATGCTGTTGATGCTGCTGCATGTCATGAAAATGTAGAGTTACATTTGGGCCTTTTACCATACTGTCTGCTGCTGCCTGTGCTGCCGAATTGGGCCTAGCTACATCTGGCCATGATAATACACCACTCATTAACCCCTTAAGGACCGGGTTTTGGGATTTTTGCGTTTTTGTTTTGCGCTCCCTGCCTTCCAAAAGCCATAACATTTTTATATTTCCGCTCACATAGCCATATGACGGTTTGTTTTTTGCGGGACAAGTTGTACTTTTTAACGCTACCATTTATTTTTGCATGTGATGTAGTGGGAAACGGGAAAAAATTCCAAATGGGGTAAAATTGCAAAAAAGCAATTTCACCACAGTTTTACGGGTTTTTAAATTACAACGTTCGATCTGCGATAAAACTGACTGGTTAATTTTATTCTTCAGGTCAGTATGAATCCGCAATACCTAATATGTATAGTTTTTCTTGCGTTTTGATAGTGAAAAAATTAAAGCTACAGGACCGCCTAACGCAGGGATGCGTCCTGCGGGTGGCCCTGTAGCTCTGTTCCGACGCATCGGCGCGTCATCTCGCGAGAGGCGAGATTTCCTGTGAACGCTGCGCGTGCTGCGCGCGCTCACAGGGAAGCCGGCACAGCAGCCTGGGTTACAGCCTGCCAGCGATGATCCATCACTGGCAGGCTGTAGATGCGAATAAAATCGCATCAAACTGCTATATCAGACGCTGTTTTATGAACAGCGTCTGATATAGCTGCTACCTGGTACTCTGGTGGTCCCATTTACTGGGATCGACCACCAGAGGACCAGGTAACACAGTAAAGTTGCACCAAACACTACACTAACCCACCCCCACCCCACCCTCACCTATTAACCCCTTGATCACCCCATCTAGACCCCTGATCACCCCCTGTCATTGATCACACCCTTGTAAGGCTCCATTCAGACGTCCATATGTGTTTTGGCGGATCCGTGGATTCACGGATCCGTGGATTCACGGATCCGCCGGATCCTCAAAACACGGACACCGGCAATGTGCTTTCCGCATTTTGCAGATCCGCACATTGCCAGAACTATATAGAAATGCTTTTTCTTGTACGCAATTGCGGACAAGAAAAGGACATGTTCTATATTTTTGCAGAACGGAAGTGCAGACCCGGAAGCGCGGATCCGTAATTCCGGATCCGAGCGGGACAAAGTCTGTCCCCATAGAAATGAATAGGTCCGCAATTCCGTTCCGCAAACAGAATTGCGGACGTGTGAATGGGGCATAAGGGTCCCCTATCACCACCAGTTAGTTAGCGCCAGCCCACTGCAACCGCGAGTCACTGATTTGGCAGAGATTTTTTCATCCACATTGACCGATGCGAATGAAAAAATCTGTGCCGTTCATTATTTTTTTCAGCGCAGAGGCTGAACGGAAAAATCTCATTACCCGTATGCTCAATATACGGAGAATCGCAGAAACTCCTAATGCTGGCCATACGTGTAATGATTAGTGGAGACCCTTAAAATGCCAGGGCAGTACAAAACTTCACATGTGACCCCATTTTAGAAAGAAGACACCCCATAGGTATTGCGTGAGAGGTATGGGGAGTTCATGGAATTTTTATTTTTGTCACAAGTTAGTGGAATATGAGACTGTAAAAAAAAAAAAAAAAACAATTTCCGCTAACTTGTGCCAAATTTTTTTTCTGTGAACTCGCCATACCCCTCACAGAATACCTTGGGGTGTCTTCTTTCCACAATGGGGTCACATGGGGTATTTATTCTGCCCTGGCAATTTAGGGATCCTAAAGCGTGAGAATCCAAATGCGTAAAAATGGCCTGTGAAATCCTAAAGGTACTCATTGGTTTTAGGGCCTCTTTGCGATCTTGGCTGCAAAAGTGTCACACATGTGGTATCGCCGTACTGGAGAAGTAGGGCAATGTGGTTTGGGGTGTATTTACATATACCATGTTGGGTGTGAGAAATATCGCTGTAAACCACAACTTTTTAAATTTTTTATTCAAAGTTGTCAATTTACAGAGATATTTCTCTCACCCAGCATGGGTATATGTAAAAATACACCCCTAAAACACATTGCCCTACTTCTCCTGAGTACGGCGATACCACATGAGTGACACTTTTTGCAGCCAAGATGCTAGCAAGCCCAAATTCCAACGAGTATCTTTAGAGGGCATTTTACGATTTTTCTTCTCACGCTTAGGGCCCCTAAAATGCCAGGGCAGTATAAATACCCCACATGTGACCTCATTTTGGAAAGAAGACACCCCAAGGTATTCGCTGAGGGGCATAATGAGTCCATGAAAAATTAAACTTTTGTCAAAAGTTAGCGGAAAGGGAGACTTTGTGAGAAAAACAATAAAAAATCAATTTCCACTAACTTGTGCCAAAAAAAAATCTTCTATGAACTCGCCATGCCCCTCATGGAATACCTTGGGGGTGTCTTCTTCCAAAATGGGGTCACATGTGGGGTATTTATACTGCCCTGGCATTTTAGGGGCCCTAAAGCGTGAGAAGAAAAATGCGTAAAACGCTCTTCCTAAAGGTACTCATTGAATTAGGGCCCTTTGCGCATCTTGGCTGCAAAAAGTGTCACATGTGGTATCGCCGTACTCAGGAAGTAGGGCAATGTGTTTTGGGGTGTATTTTACATATACCATACTGGGTGAGAGAAATATCTCTGTAAATTGACAACTTTGAATAAAAAATGTAAAAGTTGTCGTTTACAGCGATATTTCTCACACGCAGCATGGGTATATGTAAAATACACCCCAAACCACATTGCCTCTACTTCTCCTGAGTACGGCGATACCACATGAGTGACACTTTTTGCAGCCTGGTGCGCAAAGGGCCCTAAAACCAATGAGTACCTTTAGGATTTCACAGGCCATTTTTATGCATTTGGATTCTCACACTTTAGGGGCCCCTAAAATGCCAGGTGAGTATAAATACCCCACAGTGTGACCCCATTTTGGAAAGAAGACACCTCTAGGTATTCTGTGAGGGCATGGTGAGTCCACAGAATTTTTATTTTTGGCACAAGTCAGCGGAAATAGTTTTTTTTTGTTTTTGTTTTTTTACAAAGTCTCATATTCCACTAACTTGTGACAAAAATAAAATTTTACATGAACTCACCATACCCCTCACAGAATACCTTGGGGTGTCTTCTTTCCAAAATGGGGTCACATGGGGGTATTTATACTGTCCTGGCATTTTAGGGGCCCCTAAAGCGTGAGAAGAAGTCTGGAATCCAAATGCGTAAAATGCCCTGTGAAATCCTAAAGCTAGTTGCTGCAAAAGTGGCACACATAGGATCAGCCATGAGAAGTGAGAGGCAATGTGTCTTGGGGTGTATTTTTATATATACCCATTACTTTGTGTGAAAATATCTCTGTAAACGACAACTTTTAAAAATTTTTATACAAAGTTGACAATTTACAGAGATATTTCTCTCATTCCAACATGGGTGTATGTAAAAATACACCCTAAAACACATTGCCCTACTTCTCCTGAGTACGGCGATACCACATGAGTGACACTTTTTGCAGCCTGGGTGCGCAAAAGGGCCCAAATTCCAACGAGTACCTTTAGGTTTTACATGGCGGCTCACAATTTAGCCTCGCCCAAAATGCCAGAACAGTAAACACACTCCACAAATGACCCCATTTCGAAAGTAGACACTCCAAGGTATTCACTGAGGGGCATAGTGAGTCCGTCTGAGATTTTTTTTTTGCCAGAAGTTATCAGAAATTGAAACTTTTTTTTTCTCAGAAAGTGTCATTTTCCGCTAACTTGTGAAAAAAATGAAATGATACATGAACTCACCATGCCCCTCCGTGAATACTTTGGGGTGTCTTCTTTCTAAAATGGTGTCATTTGGGGGTATTTATACTATCCTGACATTCTAGCACCTGAAGAAACATGACAGGTGCTCAGAAAGTCAGACCTGCTTCAAAATGCCGAAATTCACTTTTTTGCACCATAGTTTGTAAACGCTATAACTTTTACCCAAACCAATAAATATACACTTATTGGATTTTTTTTATCAAAGACATGTAGAACAATAAATTTAGAGAAAAATTTATATAGAAATGTAGTTTTTTTAAAAAAATTATAACAGAAAGTGAAAATGTCATTTTTTTGCAAAATTTCGGTCATTTTTGATTAATAGCAAAAAAGTAAAAATGTCAGCAGCAATGAAATACCACCAAATGAAAGCTCTATTAGTGAGAAGAAAAGGAGGTAAAATTCATTTGGGTGGTAAGTTGCATGACGAGCAATAAACGGTGAAAGTAGTGTAGTGCGGAATGGTAAAAAGTGGCCTGGTCATTAAGGGTGTTTAAGCTTAGGGGGCTGATGTAGTTAGTAGTGGGACGAAGGGCGTACATGTACGCCCTTCGTCCTTAAGGGGTTAAATCATGCTGTTGATGCTGCAGCATGTCATGAAGATGTTGAGTTACATTTGGGCCTTTTAACATAACGTCTGCTGCTGCCTGTGCTGCCGAACTGGGCCAAGCTACATGTTGCCCTGATAATACACCACTCCTTAAATCTTGCTGTTGATGCTGCTGCATGTCATGAAGATGTTGAGTTACATTTGTTCGCACAAGGAACAATCATAGAGTCCAGACCTTCACACCTTTAGTAAAATTTCGATTGGGTTATTTTATTTTTTATTATAAACTGGAAGTGTACTTACCTGCAAGTGCCTGCCGTTATTCTGCCTAGTTACAAATGGAAACTTATGAGTCAGCATTCTAGTACTGTGTTAACTCTAGATGCTGTATGTCCTGATCGTGCGTAGACAACCATCATGGACCTGATTTTATCTTTTGCACTTTAACAAGTATAGAATTATGAATTCTCTTAACCTGGTTTGCATGTTTCAGTATTCTCGCATGTGCTCAGCTTATTTATGTATTGTCAATATTTTGACATGCAAATATTTATTTAAATAATCTTTTTAAAAATACATTTTATCTAGCGTTGTTCGGCTTCATTCACAAAATGAAATGATTTTACTTTATTTTATTATTTTCTATTTTAAATTAAGTGTGGTTTGGGGCGGCTATGTTGTTGTTCATGCTGTAGCACGGTGTAGCACGGTGTGGACCGCATGTGGCTTTCACTTGTCAAAAGGTATTGTGCAGTTGGCATTGTACAGGACTGATTGATGAACCTACAAAAATTTATATATATATATATTTTTGTCACACGGATTTAGGATCCAACACGGTGTTGTCTGTCGCTCTGGGAGGGATGGCTGACTTCCGTGTTGATCTCTCACATGGTTGGGTGTGACTGGCGCTATACTCATCCGTGTTTTGTGAATGGATGCGTGTAGCAACATGTAAATATGTATAGGTACTTTTCTTGTTTATGTTACTTATTGGCAATTATTTGATGAGGATTTGCACATGCTAATTATATATAACCACTGCTTTATGATTTTAAGTATAAACTGTGTACTATATGATGTTCTTGGTGCCATGTCACCGGTTAGAGAATTCATATAATCATTGTCATGTAATCAATCACATGTTTTTATCTGTATGGCGGAAGCAATGCTACAACATGCAAAGTACAAAAAAATTTGGATGCTATCGAAGATCCATGCTGGTTAGTTCTTACCCCTACCATTTATTTGTTCCAACATTGTTCCTTTTTTTGTTTTATATTTCTGATAATAAAATTTTATTGTAAATAAATTTTTGGAATTTGTAAAAGTTAAAAATTTTGCTAATTTGATAAATCAAACAAGGATTTTTGTAGTTATTATTACTCTGTTCAAGTTTTGTATTTTAATAGTTAATTGTTTGATGAAAAAATACATTTTGTTATTTACGATAATTTGACATTTATGTTAGTACATAAAATATTTTAGTTAGTAGGAAAATTAACCAAAAGTTTATTTTAAATGTAACTCTGGACTATTAGAATGCTTTGCTTTGTACTTAATATTTAAGACACAAACTGCTACTAATGACTACTACTATCGTGATCCATTTGAGTTATGTATAGGCCTCATACTACCTAATTTCTATATACTCATGGATGCTGTATGTTAGGATACTGATGAGTTTGGGAACAGACTCTAGGGGCCTTTACTTAAAAAAATGTTTGACAATTATACCGAAAACTTCAAATTTTTTTTTATTTAAAAAAATAAAACTGTAAACAATATAATTACAAAAAAAAATATATATGTATAATCGAACAAATCTCAATAGGGCAATGCCCTCATTTGTTTTGTTATTTTTTTTAGACGCGCCACAGCCTTGGTGTGCCTCTCCTCCATTTCTTTCAGGCCGCTGGCAAACTGGAGCTTGAGCTCCCACAGCTTTCGGAGATGCTGCTCCTGGAAGGCCTTCACGGCTTTCTGGTGCTCCCTCTCTATGTCCAGAATGCTTTGTTGCATTTCTTTTAATACTGTAAAAAAATAAAAACAATAAATAAATAAAATAGACGGTGTCGTTTCAGAAGAAACCCCAGGATGTTGACTTGAAATCTGATTGGCTGTTGGTGGCTCCACCCACTTTTTAACATTTTAATCCCAGTCCTCCAGTGACCAATTTGCATAGTTTGAAGACTGTGCCAATAAAAGTGCAGCGGCAGTTTGAATTTTTCACATTTAAACAAATTTGATAGGGCGCTGTAGACTCCACCCACTTTTTATAAATATTAATCCCAGTCACCTACTAACCCACGGTGCCAAGTTTGGGGACCCTGGCCTAAATACTGTGAGAATGACAGCTTTTTCAAGTTTTCACACTGAAGTCAACAGTGAAAATTTGATTGGTTGTTTTGGCCCCGCCCACTTTTTAACATCCCCAAAATTTGACAGAAATTTTCAGGGTGACCCCATGACTAAGTGACCCAAGTTTGGTGACTTTAACTTGAAAGCTGTACGAGTGACAAAACGTAATAGTTTTCCAATGAAAGTCTATGGGACAAAATGGGGTCTCTGGGGGGTAGCTCCAGGGGCCCGGAGGGTGGGATCGGTTAACAAAGCACAAGCAAAGTTTGGTAATTGTACTCCTGACCCTGGGTTCACACTTGAGCGTATTTGATATGCGCTTTTTACGCGCTTTTTTTAGGCGTTTTTTGGAGCGCTTTTTCAGGCGTTTTTGCAAATAAGAAACGCGTGTCATATGCGTATATGTGATCATCTTCCTGGCCCTGAACCAGCTCTTATCTTACTAGTTGCTATGGTGTCAGTGTGGGAGTGGTTTGCTGGGCAAGTTGTAACTTGAAAACGTGCATTCGTACGCATGCGTTTTTAATACCAGGAAACGCTCAGACGCCCATATTAGCGCGTTCCCATTATAGCCTATGGGAGAAAACGCTCGTCAAAACACCCCAAAGAAGCTCCTGTGCTTCTTTGGGCGTAGAGACGTTACAGCGCGTTCAGTGCGCTGTAAAAGCGCCTCAGATGAGAACCAGCCTCATAGGAAAGCATGGTTTCTCTCCTGTTGAGCGTTTTACAGCTGCATAAACGCGCTGTAAAATGCTTAGGTGTGAACCAGCCCTAAAACTGTGGGAGGAGTAGCGTATAGAAAATTGCTACATTTTCATTGGCCAATGGTATCTCCGCCCACTTTGGGGTGTCCCCCAAAATATACCCGTTTATTCGGGTTGACACCAACAATATCTGGTCTGAGTTTGGGGAATAATCATGGCTGCTCGTTATGTCTCAATGGGAATGTGGGAATGTATGCCTCGGTGAATCAGTACGCCTGTAACTATAGGTTTCAGGGAGGTTTTCTTTAGAAATTATTTTGGGCCTGGGTTTTAATAGTCAGAGACATTGGGTGGGACAGGTCACACCCGTACTAAATCTTGGGGTTTAAATAACATTGTGGTTAAAAAGGCTGAATACAGTGTGGATAGGCGATCGGAACACAGAACAATCATAGAGGGGGAACAGGCGTCTGGAAGACTGTAAAGAGTGTTGAGATAGTACTTTTTGATATCCCGCTTGTACGGAACTGTAAGTGTGGGACTAAAGGTTCTCCGATATGTGTGGGCTGAAGAAAGATTATTAGTAAAGCTTTAACATGCTTCTTGTTTGCACCAAAAAAGTATGTCTATGGTGAAGACTAAACTGACACGTGTTTGTGTGTTTGTGTGTGAACAGTGAGTGAGTGAAAACAGCCACAGCACATACTTACACTCCTTGTGGGGGGTGGTGATGAGCTCCTTCTCCTCCTCGTCCCCGTCATCAGCCACTTGAGGGGGTGAGGTGGGTTGGGGTGAAGGTCCGCCCTCCACTCCTGCCACTGACTCCTCTGGGGGGCTAGGGGCATGTTGTTGCCCTGAGGGTCTGGCCTCCTCCTCTGACGCCAAGACTTCCCACAACTGCTGTCAACACTCAGTAATCATTATACCTGGACATTTTTCGTCCCGGATCTCGCAGATTCTTTCAGCATGCCTCCTCTTCGTGTCTGACCATTTTTTAAAATGGCCAGACATTTGTGCTAACCTTCATAGTCCGGCCACAGCTCATAGCCGATCCTGCACACTATTTATTTTTTTTTTGCATGGCAGCGGCTCTGGTCGTATCCTTGCTCCAACATGCGTTGCAGTATAAAAAAAAAGCATATGATCAGATTTTATAACGGTAACTTTAAATCTAATATTTCACTTTCAAACACTAATAATATTTGGTTTGGTGATTGAGATGATGAATAAATGTTGGTGACTATGGCTAAGGCAGCACACGGCGAGAGGTTCCCTGGGCTTAAACTACGATATGCAGAGCTTTCAGTTAGACTGTCTATCGCAGTGCGCTGCCTTACTGTTGCCGTACCGCCGCCCCCGCCACCATTATAGTCAATAGGGACGAAGCGTCATTCTAGGGGCGTAGGTGAACTAGCGGCAGTACAGATACGACAGGCTGTTCATCTTCCTGCAATAGTCAGATCTACTCCCCTGCCGCTAATGTTAAAGTCCCCCCCCAAAATATACCCGTTTATTCGGGTTGACACCAACAATATCTGGTCTGAGTTTGGGGAATAATCATGGCTGCTCGTTATGTCTCAATGAGAATGTGGGAATGTATGCCTCGGTGAATCAGTACGCCTGTAACTATAGGTTTCAGGGAGGTTTTCTTTAGAAATTATTTTGGGCCTGGGTTTTAATAGTCAGAGACATTGGGTGGGACAGGTCACACCCGTACTAAATCTTGGGGTTTAAATAACATTGTGGTTAAAAAGGCTGAATACAGTGTGGATAGGCAATCGGAACACAGAACAATCATAGAGGGAACCAGACCTCTGGAAGACTGTAAAGAGTGTTGAGATAGTACTTTTTGATATCCCGCTTGTGCGGAACTGTAAGTGTGGGACTAAAGGTTCTCCGATATGTGTGGGCTGAAGAAAAATATTAGTAAAGCTTTAACATGCTTATTGTTTGCACCAAAAAGTATGTATGGTGAAGACTAAACTGACACGTGTTTGTGTGTTTGTGTGTGAACAGTGAGTGAGTGAAAACAGCCACAGCACATACTTACACTCCTTGTGGGGGTGGTGATGAGCTCCTTCTCCTCCTCGTCCCCGTCATCAGCCACTTGAGGGGTGAGGTGGGTTGGGGTGAAGGTCCGCCCTCCACTCCTGCCACTGACTCCTCTGGGGGCTAGGGGCATGTTGTTGCCCTGAGGTCCGGCCTCCTCCTCTGACGCCAAGACTTCCCACAACTGCTGTCAACACTCAGTAATCATTATACCTGGACATTTTTCGTCCCGGATCTCGCAGATTCTTTCAGCATGCCTCCTCTTCGTGTCTGACCATTTTTTTAAAATGGCCAGACATTTGTGCTAGCCCTCATAGTCCGGCCACAGCTCATAGCCGATCCTGCACACTATTTTATTTTTTTCTGCATGGGGAGCGGGTCTGGTCGTATCCTTGCTCCAACATGAGTTGCAGTATAAAAAAAAGCATATGATCAGATTTTATAACGGTAACTTTAAATCTAATATTTCACTTTCAAACACTAATAATATTTGGTTTGGTGGTTGAGTTGATGAATAAATGTTGGTGACTATGGCTAAGGCAGCACACGGCGAGAGGTTCCCTGGGCTTAAACTACGACATGCAGAGCTTTCAGTTAGACTGTCTATCGCCGCCCCGCCACAATTATAGTCAATAGGGACTGACGTCATTCTAGGGGTGTGGGTGAACTAGCGGCAGTACGGATCCGACAGGCTGTTCATCTTCCTGCAATAGTCAGATCTACTCCCCTGCCGCTAATGTTAAAGTCGCCTAAGCTTATTTTTATATTTTTGGGTATTGTGTTGAAATTGTATGTGGGGGGGGCGTGGTCTGGCTGCCGAGGAAGATTTCTGCGTAACACCGGAGCTCCTGCCTTGACACCGTTTCAAGCGACGAATTTACCGCATTGCACACCTCGACCACCCTAATTCCACCCTCTACCTTACTGGGGTTCGAGTGGAGATGACGGGCGTAAGAGAAAACGGCTAAACATCCGCGGCTCTCCAAATTTTACTTTGAAAAGGAGGATCCTACTAGTTAAGATCAGCATATAAAGGAACACTATCCTACAATCAAACATCTATATCTCAAAAATACGGATGGCACAAAGTTCCATTAAAATAAATAGTTTATTGATAACATTATTAAAAACATACACTACAAATCATTATGCATGGGAAACCATTCATAAAAGCACCACAACACATCCTGCAAATAAGTTGTGCCCAGGGTAAATACGCCCAGTATAGCTACTCCACGATAGTCTTAACTATGTCCTAACTAAGATAGTCCTCCTACTTTCTATAGTACAGCCCTTAAACATTGGTATAAGATAAATCACAGGTATGGCACCATCAGGCATCAACATACATAAACTGCTGTATCCTTATCTTCAGTAAATGAACCTGGCTGACCCATATAGCATTAATAAATAGATCGAGATAGCATACCCTTAAAAGTGCTCCAGTGCAGGAATGGCGCCCCCTCTACGTGCGTTTAGCGTGTTTAGCTTCGTCAGGAGGAGAGGAGGCTCTCCTCCTGACGAAGCAAACACTGCTAACGTGTCAGATGTATTGGAACTTTTGACAGAGCCTCATCTGAGATCATATCAATCCTAGGAAAACATTGGAGCATTCTCATGTCAGATAAGGACTTACAAGGGGTCATAAACCCATACCCAAATATAACTTACCGTCGGGGCAGAATCTGAAAGATCTATTAGTCCATAGTCATCATCAGGACCAACGACCTCAGAAACAACTGGATAGCAATCCTGGTTCGGTACCATGCAGCGATTGTAATTTTTGTAGATTTATTTACAAGACCAAATCCTTTACGAACCCCTATGATGGAAAAAATTATGAAATTAGACAGAGAATTACATGCAAGTCCAAGGGGTGATATACTTGGCTAGCTGTACCTGCCCAAAGCTGTATGTAGGTAAAACTACACAAGAACTAAGGCGACGGATATCAGGACATCTTAGTGCTATTGGAACTAAAAGGATACCTCTATTTCTAGACATATCCGACATCAACATAACGGGAAACTGGATGTCCTGAAGTTCTGGGAATAGAGAAATTATCCCTTGGACCTAGAGGTGGTAATTTAGATAAAAACTTCTTCAAGTTGAAGCAAGGTGGATAGAGATTAAATACCATGAATCCAGTGGGCCTAAATGAAGGGTTTTCCTTCAGTGCTTTCCTCTAAATAACACCCCACAGGGAACAATGATTCATCAGATATAATTATGAATGAATATCTAGGGACTGCCACTGTGTTTCCCCTAGGACATCTTGATGTATATATAAAGGGCTATTAACTGTGGATTGTTTCAATTTCAAAATGAACCTGAATTAAATATCCCTGAAAATAATAGTCTTTTAATAAACGTGGTGCAATTTGAGCATTTGACCCACTATTTTCAGTGTTATCTGCTGTATTCAATTGAAGTTTTGTATCTACACAAGTACTAATGTACACCAGTTTTAAAGACTATTAATTCAAATATGTGGATGTTATTAATTCAAACATGTGCACGTTATCTGAAATATGCGCATTATGACTGCGCTGGAAACTTAATTACTTGAGTCAGGCGCAGTCATCACTTGTTTCTTCTACGGCAGCGCCTAAGTCCGATGACATGCGTACATATTGCCGTGTGTCGATAAAACTAATCACCTAAGTCATGCGCAGTTACTACTCCCCTTCAGATGGTAGTGTCTAAGTCCGATGACATGCGCATTACCGCTTGCGTACTTGCTTCATAAAACCTATCACCGAAGTCATGCGCAGTAACTGCCTATCTACCTTTTTCCACCGGCAGAATCTAAGTCGAATGACATGCGCGAGGAGTGATGCGGATGACGTATATTTAATACGTCATCATTTGGACGCACTTTTGGTGACGGCGCCTGCTATCGTAATAGCTCTTTCTTCTATAGGTAGCATCAGTTGTCTTTTATCTACATTGCCCAATGAGGGAGTCGGAGCGGCCAGGGAGGGGTTTCCCCGATAATAAAGATCGCAATGTTCTGGCGCCCGGTTCATTAGCTCAACCCCCTGAAGAAGCCACATACGTGGTGAAACATGTTGGGGAGCTAATAGGGATTGTGTTCTTTTAACTAAACGAGGTTCTGGTGCAGCAAAGGGTTTAAGGTCCGTACTGCAGACGGTCCCCCTATTTGAGCACTGGTGGAGATAACCAGCGCTCATACACTGGCTTTGACATTTCAAGACTGACTCTGTCACAATGTTGCAAAAATAGTGTTACTCTGTATACAATTGTAAATCAATCATTAATCAGTAGTGATACAAACATACAGTGCACCCTCCTCGCTGTTTTTAAAGGGTTTACTAGTTTGGCAAGAGGCATATTTAAACGCCCCCTTTTTATAAATGAATTGAATAAAGATTAAACTTTTTATTAGCCATAAACAGGACATTTCTTGGCCTTAACAGGTCATTATGTGTTGATTATAAGTAATTTAAGTCCTGGGCACCATAGGGTCTCTTTTGGTGCGATGGTTTTCTGTTGCGGCATGTGTCGTACTCCGCACATTTACCAGTCACACTTTCAATCAAAGTCCAGAGGGGTTATGCTTGCTATTCGCAACTCAGTGGCATATTCTCATATAGAAGATATAGCAGATCCCAAGGGAAGATATCTTATAGTGATTGGCTTACTGAACGCTGAATTGTATACTATTGTGTCCATATACGCTCCGAACAATGGTCAGATTGCCTTTCTTAGGACAGTACTGAGACTCGTTCATAAGAATAAGAAGGGAAGCTGATTATATGCGGGGACTTTAATTTGACTGTCGACCCACTACTAGATACCTCCTCGTCACCCCTAGACAAGGCCCATCTTTGGCCTCTATTTTGTGGCAGGAAGAATTGTTTGATGTGTGGCGTATACACCATGCTTCGGCTAGGGATTATTCTTTTCATTCAGTGGTGCAATACATGTACTCCAGAATTGATCTCTTTCTGGTTGATAGACGCTTCTTCCCTATACCCAGACTTCCTCCTTGGAGAGTATTAAATGGTCGGATCACTCTGCTATCACTTTGGTGGTCTCTGAAAGAATCAACTTTCCCCAGGTGTACTTGTGGAGAAGCAGTCCTGCAGTGTTGAATGACCCCATATATGGCGCGCGCATAGCGAACAATGTCGCTGAATTTTTTGATATTAATGTACAGGAGGTGGTTGACCCTATAGTCCTATGGAATGCACATAAAGCTTGTATCCGTGGTTACTTAATCCAGCAGGGCGCAGCCGTAAGAAAAACTTGAGGAGACTATCTCTTCGTTACTCTCTAAGATACAACTTGTAGAAGCCAGAAATAAAAGGAATCCCACCCCTTTATTGGCGGATGAACTCAGACGCCTCAGGCAGGAACTGAGGGGGTATATGCTTTTCTCATACGAGAAGATGCTCCGCAAATCCAAGGCCAGATACTATTCCCAGGACAATAAATTTGCTAGCTGCAAAGTTTAAAAACTGCCATACGAAGAGTCATATACCTCACTTGATTCATCCTGAATCTCAGGATAAATTATATTCCCCTCCACATATAGCGGAACGGTTTCCAGGCATATTATAATGAACTTTATAACTTGCAGAACTCTATCCCTACTCCCCGAATTTGGAAGCTTCAGTTAACTCTTATTTCCTCTCTAAGTCTGCCGTCTTTAACAGACTCCCAACTGCAAACTCTTAATCTCCCTATTACAACTGAGGAGGTGGAGGCGGTAATCAGCTCCCTCCCTGCTGACAAGGCCCCCGGACCCGATGGGTTTGCCAATCATTATTATAAAAGATTTAAAACTCTTTTGAGCCCTCATCTGAGGAATTTTTGTCAGGCAGCCATGGATACAGGGTCCCTCCCTTCTGAAAATCTGCAAGCTCTTATTATTACCCTGCCCAAACCAGGGAAGACCCCAGACAAGCCTCAAAATTTTAGGCCCATCTCCCTCCTCAACCAGGATGTAAAAATATACGCTAAACTATTGGCGGTCAGGGTGGCGAAGATTCTGCCACAGGCGGGGTTTGTCCCATCTCGCCAAACCTTTTTTAATACAAGGCGCATTGGACCTTTGCTTTCTCTGTGCTACGGACAATGGGGTTTGGCGGCCCTATACTTACGGCCATTAATGCCTTATATAGTAACCCCACGGCCAAAACTTATGTCAACGGCTCGCTGTCTGACCAATTTGATCTCACCAATGGAACGCGTCAGGGTTGCCCCCTGTCGCCCCTGATATTTATCATAGCAATGGAACCCCTTGCACAGGCTATTAGAATGGATGCTGCTGTCTCTGGGGTATTGATTGGTGGACACTCTCACAAAATATCTTTATATGCAGATGATGTGTTCCTGTGTCTCACTGACCCAGTGGTTTCCCTGCCTGCGGTGATGGCTCAAATTGCTAGATATGGCAATCTTTCTTACTATCATCTAAATTCGGCCAAAACACAGGCTCTTCCGGTCAATATCCCAGCAGATATCTTAGCTACTTTTCAGGAAACTTGGTCGTTTGACTGGCAGTCTCGAAGCATTAAATATTTAGGAACGTATTTGGCAACATCCCCTGCCCAATTATATTCCTTGAACTATGAGATGCTCCTCCAGTCTACTGAAAAGGAATTGAATGATTTCGCTAGACAGGACACTTCATGGTTAGGCAGGATAGCTTCCTTTAAAATGCTCATTCTCCCAAAATTCCTGTACCTATATAGGACCTTGCCCATCTTGCTCCCGGACAGGTTTTTTGCTCGGGCTCACACCCTTCTTTCTAAGTACACCTGGGGAAACAAACGCCCCTAGAATCGACCGCACCATCCTTATCAGGGAGAAGCTTAAGGGAGGATTAGCTTTGCCGGATCTTAAAATGTATTATATTTCTGTCTTGGTCTCTATGGTGAGGGGGTTGGATGGGGAAATTTCGTGATGCTCCATGGGTCCAGGTGGAGGAAAGCTTAACAATGGGTTACTCCCTACCAGAATTACTGTGCTTGATTTTCTGGCAGCTCCCTCAGCCGAAGAATTTGTGCCCTACAGTCCTGGCTTCATTAATAGCTTGGAAAAGATACCATGCCCTAGTTGGGACGGACGAGCCTCCATCCCTTTCATCGATACCTTTATCTCTGGTGCAATCCCTGCTCCGCACTCTGATCTCTCGAACTGGTTGTCAGGACCGATTAAATGTATAGGAGATTTGATGGAACATAATGTGCTTTTGCCCTTTGATTTACTATGCAGCAAATATTCCCTCCCGAAACATGACTTCTATAAATATCTTCCAGGCCAGGCACTTACTTCAGGGCATCCAACCCTCGAAAAATTAGACCGGATGTTCTGGCTAAAGTGTATGTGTCCTGTAATTCGAAGGGTTTGAAGCCATTATATAACTCGTTGGTGAATCCACGTCGGTTTCACCATTCTCACCCCATGAGATCCTGGGAAACCGAACTTGGAAGAACCTTTTCGGAGACAGAGTGGGCGCGAGCCCTTAGTATGGTTCACAAACACTTACATTGTGCTTCCCATGTAGAGTCTGCACTTAAAACGATTCTCCGATGGTATTACACCCCTGATAGATTAGCATATATGTACGACTCCACTTCTGCTTTGTGCTGGAGGGGTGTGGTTGCAGGGTACCTTACTCCATATTTTATGGTCATGCCCTGTTATAAGGGATTACTGGAACAGGTGTGGCGACTTTTTGTCAAAAATGCTTACTACCTCGCTGGCCTGGGAACCCCATGTGGTATTGTTGTTTCTGGGGGTGGATTTATTGCCCCCTCCCTCAGGAGATTTTTCAGCATTTTCTGCGTCGTAGCCAAATTACAGCTGCTACGTAAAATGGAAAATTGCGGAAATCCCTCTCTTTGAGGATTTAATCGCTCCCCCTAATATCACCTACGCATATGAAAAAATTATTGCACTGGGCAACGGTACTTTCCGCTTATTTCAATTGAATTGGGCTTCCTGGGCAGCATCCCCATAGTGTTCCTCCCCTTAAGCTTGGGGTTTAGGTGACAGACCGGGACACGTTCCCGTGATATGATTGATACAGACCTGTATATTATATTATATAACTACATGCTAGTACCAGGCGTAGGTTGAAGATCATTGTCGGTTACCTCATTATCTTCACTGTGACACGCAGGCATCACTTCCTTTCTTTCTTTTTTTGTTCTTATTGTATTTCCTGTTGGATTTACTTTGTGTTTTATGAGGCTGTATTACATGCATTTATCATCGCAGAATGCCTCGGGAGCCGTCGAGGAGTACGCGTTTTGCTATATGTACTTGTTTTAAAAAATTAATAAAAATTATTGAAACAAAATTGTATGTGTGTGTAGTATGAGATATTGGACATTGGCCATCTGAGGAGAGATGTACCTGTCTATTGAAGTGACGATACGGTATGGGGTGTAAGGCTGGTTCGCCTCCCCGTGGTGCACCCTGGGTAACGCTAAAAGAACCAGCAAATACTAAATGTCAAACCTTACTTCTCCTGACCAACGAGACACTTATTAGAATCTATATACAAGGCATCCTCAAACTGCGGCCCTCCAGCTGTTTCTAAACTAAAAATCACATCATTTCATGACAGCCTACAGCTTTCATCCTATAGAGGGGCATCATGGGAGTTGTAGTTTTACAACAGCTGGAGGACCGCAGTTTGAGAATGCCTGTTATAGACTGTGTATGTGTGTGTGTGTGTTAGGGGTAGGGGTGGGGGGGGGGTGTCAGAGGTGGTGTGGGTTTGAGGGGGGGGTCTGATGGTATGTAGTGATGGGTATATAGTGTGGGTATATTGTGTGAGACAGAAGATTAGATGTGCAATCTGAATCATATATAGATTTGTCTGCTATCCATTTTTTTTTAACCACCGTAGTGTGGTGCGGTTGTGCATATATACAGGGGAGCATATCCTGCACTTGTAGTCCGTTGCTGATGGCAATCAACAGCAAAAAAATTGGAAGATGCCAGCAACGGACTACTCTGTAAACAGCGATGCCGGCGGATACAGCAGGGGATTGGCTATCGGGGACTGCCGTACCCCTGCAGAGATTGGTCAGGCGCAGCTCCTGCACCCACCCGATCATCTTGCCGTGCATGTACGGCGGAATGCGTTCTGGCACAAGTTCCCAGCGTTTTGCGTTAAGGGGTTAATGACAGTGAACTCCACAATGCCCACCCCTTTAATAGTGGCCCCTGCCCCCCATGCATGTAGCAGTGTAGTTTTGTCGTCATACATCATATGACTGAATACTTAAGGACCTGCGAACTATTGAAACCTGTGATCACTTGTTATGGCAACCTGGGGACATGCCAGCTTCTATTGGCTGATAAGGGACATGTGGCCTTGTGTATGGCAGTTGGGGGCTTGTTTTGACTAATGCAGGTCATTTTTGGGGGAATATCTCAGGAATAATACGTCCTAGAGAGCTGAGCCCCGGTCTAAAACCTTCCCAGACACCTGATATACCCGTCTGGCAAATTTAGTGAAGATCGGTCCAGTCGTTTGGTCGCCCATAAATAACAGACAGACAGAAACTCATTTCTATATATATAAGAGATTAGTAGATATTAATGATTTGGGGCAATAAATATTGTTTTTGAATGCCAACAATACTTGTTTCTACAAATCATTTATATGTAAGCACTGCAGTAAGCAAAATTTGTGAAATGAGATTTTATATGTATTGCAAAAATTTGAGAATGTTTTATCTCCATAAACATACATTTGAATGTTACAAGCGTGTGAAATGTACTTATAGCTGTAATGTAATGTTCTAATAACTTACTGTGATCAGGATATCTTCCTCCTTTCTGGTGAAATTGTTTCCGACCATCTTTGTTCACATGGATCGCATGCACCAACAAAACTTGTTGTAACTGCTCCCTGGAAGAAGCAACGCCCGTATGTGCACGTGCGCATGTGCATAAGCACGCGCACATACGAATAAGTTATTGCCGACTGACGAACTTGAATAACATCTGTACGCACTACGAATATTTCTATGAAAATTATTCGCATTATAGTCGCTTTGTACGGATACAGAACTACAAATACGATTGGCTTGATCGAATTAGCAAATAGGTGAATGCGAATATATCGCTATATTCGCTAATTCAAAAAAATGCATTTGCAATAAGAAAGTTGCCTATAGACAGCTCTAAGTTGGATGCGCAATGCGAAAATATTACTATCTTTTTTTTTTTTTACGCAATGAACAGAATATGAAGATGACTAAGTAAGTATTCTGAATATTGAAAAAAAAATAGTAATTTTTTTCGGATTGCGCATCCAACTTAGAGCATTCGTTCATGCTTGCAAGCCAATAGGAAATATGCCTTTATATCCAATTTGAAGTTCAATTTGCATAATACGAATAATGTATTCGCATATTATTCGCGATAATTAAAATAATGCCGAATATTCGATTTCGGCAAATATATCACGAATATTCATTCGAATATTCGCGATATTTCGCAAATTTGAATATAGCACCTCCCACTCATCACTGATGGTTATGGTCAGTGCTCCTACATCAGAGTGATAGGAGAAGAAAAGATACACTGTGCCCTGGTTATGGGAAAGGTCAGAGTCGCACCTAACAGTATTCAGACAATACCAAGACTTGAACTGACAGTGGCTGTTGTTTCAGCATCAGTAAGCAAGTTTCTGAGAGAAGAACTGGAGTTATCGTTAATTTCTAACGATAATTTGTTTTCCCTTAGTCCTAACAGCAGCACAGATGGGGTTAACCACCCCCCGTGGACTGGCAGGACCGGCGGAATGTTTAATGAGCCCAAGACTAATAACTCAATTTAACAATTAAGTATCTCCTTAAAAGGAGGAAGTCAACCCCCAGCCCACTGTGTTTATAGCAAGAAAAAAACTAGACTTACTAGGGTGGGAAATTTGTGTGCTGCTGTTAGGACTAAGGGAAAACAAATTATCGTTAGAAATTAACGATTCCCTTACGTCCTACCAGCAGCACAGATGGGGAGATAGCAAGAAGAAACCCCTAGGGAGGGCCTTCCTGCCTGGCAGAACTAAGAAAAGTCTGCCCAAAGGCCGAAACTCAGCTAGACTGGCATCTAGTCTATAATGGGAGATGAATGTCGATTCAGAGCTCCAGGAGGCAACTTTGCAAATCATGTTGAGAGGCAGAAGACTCCTCTCGGCAAAAGAAGTAGCCACAACTCTAGTAGAGTGGGCCTTCACGAATCCCGGAGGGTCCAGATTGTGGAAACAAAGGATTCCTTAATAGCCTCTTCAATCCACCGACTGATGGAAGGTTTGGATGCCTTATAGCCTTTAAACTTACCGGCAACAGGATTAGCAGATTCTCATCTTTCCTGAACTCCTTGATCTATCCACATAGATCCGGAGACATCTCGACGTCCAGAGGATGTCTAGCAGGTTCCTAGGAGGAGGTGGTAGATGTCGACAGAACCGGGAGGAATATCACCTGGTTGATGTTCTGGAAGGAAGGAACTTTAGGCCTACAATACGGGAGGAATCTAAGAAGGTCCCGGTCATGTAAGAATAGGGCTCATGTGCTGAGAGAGCTTGAAGCTCAGAGACCCTCTTGGCCAAAGTCACTGCAAGGAGAAACACAAACTTCCAAGTGACGAACTTGATGTCCACCTCCTCTAACGGTTCAAAGGGGGAGATGCTAACCCCCTGAGAACTACTGAAAAACCCATTGAAAAAAAGGGGTCTCAGTACTGTAGGCTTTTATCTTTCAGCTCCTTTAAGGAACCGTTTGATCAGCGGGTCCTGAGAAAAAAGCCTGTTAAGGCAAGCTGAGATGGCTGAAACTTGAACCTTCAGAGTAGAAGGGCAAGGCCTCTATCAAGGCCGTCTTGCAGGAACTGAAGGATAGCGGAGAGGGGCGGATCTGCAGACGCCACCTCAGTTGAGGTACAACAGGATGAGAATATCCTCATAATAAAAGAGTAGGCTCTCTTGTAGAGTCCGCTCTAGAATGAGACAGCGTTCTCAGGACCGACTCTGAAAGCCCTTCTATTCTGGGAAGGGACTGATCAACCTCCAGGCTGTCAGGTTGAATCTGTGCAGATCTGAGCAGAGGTGAGTGTCCCACGACACCAGGGTCTGCTGTGGGGGAGCCTCCAATATTGTCCTCGACTCAACTGGGTGAGCTAGGTAAACCAGGATCTCTTCGGCCAAAACAGTATGATGGCTATCACCGAGGCCTGATCCTGACGGATTTTCATCAATACCCTCGGTATCATGGAAAAGGGAGGGAAGATGTAAGCCAGCCTGAACCTCCAGGATATTGACAGAGCGTCTAACGCCAGGGGTTGTCCTCCCTGTAGAGGGAGCAGAACCTCTCCACCTTGGCATTGAACCTTGTTGCCATGAGATCCACCTCTGGCATACCCACTTGAGGACTATCTGCTTGATTCTCCGAATGTAAAGACCACTCCACCGACGGAAGACCGCGGCTCAGCCGCTATCATATTGAGGGAGCCTTGGATGTGGATCGCAGATAAGTGGGAAGGTACAACTCTGCCTAATCCAGAATCACCCCGATCTCTGACAAGAGGGGAAGTGATCTCGTGCCTCCCTGCTGGTTGATGTAAAGTACCGCAGTCACATTGTCTGACTGGACTTTCACCGCTTTGCCCCGGATCTGAGGGGCTAAGTGAAGGAGGGCTAGCCGGATAGCTTGAATCTCGCAGAGATTGGATGAAAGAAGCCACTCCTGAGGAAACCCGGTCCCGTGGACTGGAGAGTCATCTAGGTGAGCGTCCCAGCCTACTTAGGACGCATCCGTAGTCAATATGACCCAGACTGGCTGGGTCATAGACTTCCCGTCTAAAAGATGGCACCACCATCTGAGGGAATACCGAGTTTGCCAAGTCAGGGAGCACAGGGAGTTTAGCCCAGCAGGGCTGCCATTCCATTAGGAGAGGACCTCCGACTGTAGAGGGCGGAGGTGCCTTAGAAGCCCAAGGGACTGCTTCGCAGACGCTGACATGAGCCCCAACATCTTCATGAGAGTCCGGATTGGAACTCGCCGGGGAAAGGAACTTGCTGTGTTCTGAACCCGGAATCTTCTTTCTGGAGTCAACTGGAGCGACATCCCAGTGGAGTCGATTATGAAGCCTAGATATCTTACTGAAGTCGACGGGCTCACGTTCGAGCTTCCTAACAGCTGATGATCCAACCTAGGTGGAACAGAAAGGAGATTGTTACCTGAAGAAGTTGGGTTAGGACCGCTAGAGCAGAGGCTTTCAAAGCCAGTTGTCCAGATAAGGAATGATGGTCAGTCCTTGAAGCCTCAAAGCCGCCACCACAGAACCACCACCTTGGTAAAAATGTGAGGGGCAGAAGAAAAGCCAAAGACAAACAGAAGATGCCTGACGACACCGGACACCTGGACCGTGATCCTGATATACTTCCTGGAACCAGGATGGATTGGGATGTGCAGATATGCATTCTTGAGGTCCAGGGTTGCCATCACGTCTCCAGGATTGATGACGTGAACTACTGACCTGATGGTTTCTACACGAAACTTCACCTTCCTTATAAATCAATTGAAATATCTCAGATCAATAATCATCCGGAGAGTCTCCTGAAGCCTTGGGAACCAGAAAAACTGGTGAATAGATCCCTAGGCCCGTTCTCCTGCCGGAACCTCCTCCAGAGCCCCTTTGCAAATGTAGTCCTGAATGTAGGCCTCTAGGATCGCCTCCTTGGCAGCTTGTAGAAGGTTGATCTTGACAAACCTGTCCAGAGGAATAGAGGTGTTGTTGACTAAATAACCGTTGAAAATGATATTCAGGACCCCGGGATCCGAGATCTCTTGGATCTATTCCTCTCAGAAGTGGGAGAGACGACTCCGACGGGTACATGAAGCTTAGGAATGGGGAAGCTTATTGGCAGGACGGCAGGAGTAACGGGAATTAACCAAGAGCCTCGAAGAGGCCCGTAGTCAGGAGGTGGATTTTCCATCTTTGGCTCCTCAAGCCCTTTCGCTGTGCTCTCTAGTCACTCTGTATTTTGAGGAATTGTCAGGGACCCAAGGCTTAAGACAAAATGGAATATGGGCCGCTGATCCCAGGGCCATGCTATATATAGGCCACTGATGTTATTTGATAGTATTGTTACAGGGTGCCAAAGGCGCACTTGGTCTACCATGAGCCACAGACCTGCTGCTTAGCTTCAATAGCAAGGATCTGTGTTTGGCCTTGTTCCCAGGACTTGCTTTGATAGCGGGGAAGCTCCCTCGCTAGCTTCAACTGGAGCTGTGCGGTATCGCACAAGAAGTCCGTAGCCAGGTTGATGGTCTTGAAAGCAGCCAGTATGTCGTCCTGGAAAAAACCTCTGGTTCACATCAACTTGAATTTGATCCAGGCGAGATCGGAGGAACGTAGAGACTTCAAAAGCCACTATGGCTGTCGAAGCGGAAGCCGCAGCTGCCGTAACACCCCGTCTTAGTGTGCACTCTGCAATGGGGTCCTGCAGCTAGACTCATCGTCTGCAGGAACCAGAGTGCGCTTGGACAACTTGGCAATAGCCATGTCCACCTTGGGAATGGATCCCCACGAATCCACCAAGGGTTAAGCCATCAGGAACATGGATTTAAACTTCTTTGTTAAAACCGGACCTTTTTCCAGGTTTTTCCACTCTATATCATGATAGAGAGGAGGGTCTCATCCGCTCTAAAGACACGATGTGCCCGAGTAGCGGGAACGGGAGGCTCCCCACAGTCAACATCATGGTCCCCGACCTGATGGACTTGAGCAACTTCTGTGTCTTTCCAGGGAGAAAACACAAAGTCAGCTCCTCCTCATCCGAGGAGAGAAGAAACTAAGGAGACCAAGGTCTCTCTACCGGGACAGAGGTCTCCATAGGGGCCTGGGCATGAATAGGAAGCCTTGCCATCCAGCAGGCCTATGACTCCTTTAATAGAGCCATTGATACATATCCTGTAACGTAGGTTCACTAGAGGTCAGAAACCTCTAACGGCAGCTGTAACACCTGGTGTAGGTTAAGTCAACATACCCAGGGATTCCCAACCGGTCTCCCAAGCTGGTCTTAGCTCAGCCTTAAGCTGTTTAGCTTCTGCGATCTCACGAGTGCAGGTATGATCAGCTTACAATAACCGTTGACTGCTGCAATGGTAGCAGGATAGATGCTTCCTCTTGGAATCCACTTTCCTGCCTTCGAATCCCGCGGAGAAGACATCACTGCGGAAAAAAGGGACAAATAAAACATTTGTAAACCACCTATCTACACAGGAAAGGTAGAAAAACAGCCCGGAGGCAGCTGAGGAAAAAAACACCACAAGTGGAACAACACCAATTTTAGGACTCTGGGATCTAGCTGAAAAAGCATATGTAGCCAGAGACTGAACTGGAGCACACAGCCTCCCAAAATAAGGGAAGGGGAGGGATAGCCAATCCACCCCTTCCCCCAGTAAATCCTCCACAGGAAGATGCATAAAAAAATCGCATCTATGAAAAATCGTGCCCGTGAAAAAATCACGGTCGGATTACCCGGAGGTGATGCAAAGGAGAGTCCCAGCGTCACCTCCGGAAGATGGCGGCGCACAGGGACCGGGAATCCTGGACCAAGGACGCCGCCAAAATACCCCAGCCAGGCGCAACTGCGCGGGGCCGGCAGCAAATAAGCTGCCGGCCAAACTGACAAGGTACCTAGGAAAAAAGGGCAACGCCGTTACCCAAACGAAAAGAAGGCTCCCGCACTTTCCATAAGAAAGGGGAAACAAACCGCCTAGTCCACCTGTCCAGGAGGACAGAAAAAAACACAGTGGGCTGGGGGTTGACTTCCTCCTTTTAAGGAGATACTTAATTGTTAAATTGAGTTATTAGTCTTGGGCTCATTAAACATTCCGCCGGTCCTGCCAGTCCACGGGGGGTGGTTAACCCCATCTGTGCTGCTGGTAGGACGTAAGGGAAAAAATAGATGAAGGATATTTTTGGACAGACTCACAAGTTGTCCTAGGATACATAAACAATGAAGCTCGAAGATTCCATATCTTTGTCGCCAACAGAGTTCAGAAAATTCGGGAAATAACAAATCCAGAAAATTGGCATCACATTGACACAAAGCATAACCAAGCAGATCATGCTTCAAGAGGCCTGAATGTAACACAATTGAAGAATTCTAACTGTTTCACCGGTCCAGAGTTTCTTTGGGAAAAGTTAATCATACCCAGTAAAGTTCATACAGAATTGTCTATGGGTGATCCAGAAGTAAAGGTTGTTCAAACATTGAGCACTGCTGCCAAGTGTCAAGATGACATACTTGAAAGACTAGCCATATGTTCAAAATGGAATACAATCATAAACGTAGTAGCTCGAATTCAACGTTTGGTGAAAGGATTCAGAAAGAAGGAATCATTGAATGTAGAAGAAAGAGTGAAAGCTGAAGAAACAGTCATAAGACTCATTCAACAGAGATTCTACATTGAAGAGTTGAAGAGACTTAGTCAAGTACCAAAAGGGCTTCCAAACAACCACCCATAGTACAAGCCTAATCTTGTTCTGCAGGATGGTATACTGAAGGTGGGAGGGAGACTGGAAAATGGATCGTTATCTAGCAGAGTTAAGCATCCAGCAATTCTACCCAAAAATTCTACCTTCACAAGACTGATTATTGATCACTACCACAACAAATCCTGTCACCAGGGAAGAAGCTTTACCCAAAGCTGTTTGAGAAAAGGTGGTTACTGGACAGTGAAAGGAAGCAAAGTAATAGCAAAGTACATAAGTAAATGTGTAATCTGCAGAAAAGCATCTAGACCTACCGAAGAGCAAAGAATGGCAGATTTGCCGGATGATCGTGCAAACCCATCAACACCATTTCTTTATAGCGGAATGGATTGTTTTGGCCCATTCATTACCAAGCAAAACTGCAAGGAGTACAAGAGATATGGACTAATATTTACATGTCTGAGCTCCAGAGCAATTCACCTGGAAATGTTGGAAGATATGTCAACTGACGCATTCATCAACACCTTGAGATGTTTTATAGCCATTAGAGGTACTGTTAGAGAGTTCAGATCTGCCCAAAGATCTAATTTTGCTGGAACAAGGAACGAATTGAAAAAGGCTCTAAAGGAGATTGATAAGGAAAAAGTAACTAAGTACTTGTTAGAGAAACAGTGTGATTTTCACATGAATGCTCCAAAGGCAAGCCATACAGGAGGAGTTTGGGAGAGACAAATCAGAACTGTAAGAAATGTGTTAAGTTCATTGTTGAAAAAGAACGCCGGAAGAATAGATGAGGCTTTACTTAGGACACTGTTCTATGAAGTAATGTCCATTGTTAACAGTCGTCCACTTACAGTCGACAACATCAACGATCCAACAAGTTTGGAACCTTTAACTCCCAACCATCTACTTCACCTTAAGTCTGATTACATACAGCCATCACCTGCCAAATTCACCAAAGAGGATCTATATGCCAAAAAGAGATGCAGAAGAGTTCAATATCTATCAGAACAGTTTTGGATTAGATGGAGGAAAGAGTACTTAGCCAATCTTACGCTAAGAAGCAAATGGCAAACACCCAGAAGAAATGTTCAAGTTGGTGACATAGTGTTAGTAAAGGAAGAAGATTTACTTAGAAGTCAATGGAAATTAGCCCTAGAAGTTTAAAAGGAGGAAGACGGACTAGTAAGAAGAGTGTTGTTACAAATAGGAGACTCAAAACTTGACAAGAAAAGGAAAACGTCTCACTACTCCACTCAAGTTGGAACGTCCTATACAGAAGTTAGTTGTTCTATTTGAGAGTGATAAAAGACACTTGAGAGTTGAGAATCAGATGGAAAATTCCCAAATTCATGTTCAAGTCCTACTACTTATAACATAGAATTATAGGTAATTTTGGTGATACTGTAGCTGGCCAGCTAAGACCTGTCCTGGGTTGCTAGTATGGCTCACATATGTATACACCCAGACCTGCCAAATAACCTCCATACAGCTCATATGTTTGTATGTTAAAGCCTAAAGCAGAGTTAAATAATGTGATGTATGTTTCTGAATGTCATATAACAGTTATATATATATATATTGTGTTAACAGAAGCATAAAAAGAAAATCTACCTTTTAAGATTCATTATATGTCTGGAAAGGTATGCCAATCACAGCCAGCCTCACACTGCCCAAGAGTCTTGGCCAATCACAGCCAGTTACACACTGAGCCTGTGTGAGAAGTCTCCCTGGCAGATTCTTCCAGAATCATTATTCACCAGAGCAGAGACAGAGAGCTGAACAGATATAGTTCCAGCCAAAGCAGTTCATGGAAGTGAAGGCCACTAGGTAT
>CM065594.1:136614737-136750448 GCA_033119425.1 Bufotes viridis | reverse complement strand
CAAAATATATGTTTTGGCGGACACTATTCAATTTGGCCAGCCACTGCTGGAACACCACTGATTCAGGGTATTGCTATTTTAGGCAGATTGAATTTCACCCCAGAACAAAATATATGTTTTAGCGGACACTATGAAATCTGGCCTGCAACTGCTGGGACACCAGATTCAGGGTATTGCTATTTTGCCAGATTAATTTCACCCCAGAACAAAATATGTGTTTTGGCAGACACTATGAAATCTAGCCTGCAACTGCTGGGACACCAGTATCAGGGTATTGCTATTTTGCCAGATTGAATTTCACCCTAGAACAAAATATATGTTTTAGCGGACACTATGAAATCTGGCCTGCAACTGCTGGGACACCAGAATCAGGGTATTGCTATTTTACCAGATTAATTTCACCCCAGAACAAAATATATGTTTTGGCGGACACTATTCTATTTTGCCAGCCACAGCTGAAAAAACTGATTTATGATATTGCTATTTTAGGAATTGAATTTCACCCCAGAACAAATTATATGTTTTAGCGGACACTATAAAATCTGGCCTTCAACTGCTGGGACACCAGATTCAGGGTATTGCTATTTTGCAAAGTTAATTTCACAACAGAACAAAATATGTGTTTTGGCAGACACTATGAAATCTGGCCTGCAACTGCTGGGACACCAGTATCAGGGTATTGCTATTTTGCAAGATTAATTTCACCCCAGAACAAAATATATGTTTTAGCGGACACTATGAAATCTGGCCTGCAACTGCTGGGACAACAGAATCAGGGTATTGCTATTTTGACAGATTAATTTCACCCCAGAACAAAGTATATGTTTTAGCAGACACTATGAAATCTGGCCTGCAATTGCTGGGACACCAGAATCAGGGTATTGCTATTTTGCAAGATTAATTTCACCCCAGAACAAAATATATGTTTTAGCGGACACTATGAAATCTGGCCTGCAAATTCTGGGACAACAGAATCAGGGTATTGCTATTTTGCCAGATTAATTTCACCCCAGAACAAAATATATGTTTTAGCAGACACTATGAAATCTGGCCTGCAACTGCTGGGACACCAGATTCAGGATATTGCTATTTTGGCAGATTAATTTCACCCCAGAACACAATATATGTTTTAGCGGACACTATGAAATCTGGCGTGCAACTGCTGGGACACCAGAATCAGGGTATTGCTATTTTGCCAGGTTAATTTCACCCCAGAACAAAATATATGTTTTGGCGGACACTATTCTATTTTGCCAGCCACAGCTGAAACCACTGATTTATGATATTGCTATTTTAGGAATTGAATTTCACCCCAGAACAAATTATATGTTTTAGCGGACACTATAAAATCTGGCCTTCAACAGCTGGGACACCAGATTCAGGGTATTGCTATTTTGCAAAATTAATTTCACACCAGAACAAAATATGTGTTTTGGCAGACATTATGAAATCTGGCCTGCAACTGCTGGGACACCAGAATCAGGGTATTGCTATTTTGCAAAATTAATTTCACCCCAGAACAAAATATATGTTTTAGCGGACACTATGAAATCTGGCCTGCAACTGCTGGGACAACAGAATCAGGGTATTGCTATTTTGACAGATTAATTTCACCCCAGAACAAAGTATATGTTTTAGCAGACACTATGAAATCTGGCCGGCAACTGCTGGGACACCAGATTCAGGGTATTGCTATTTTGGCAGATTAATTTCACCCCAGAACACAATATATGTTTTAGCGGACACTATGAAATCTGGCCTGCAACTGCTGGGACACCAGAATCAGGGTATTGCTATTTTGCCAGGTTAATTTCACCCCAGAACAAAATATATGTTTTGGCGGACACTATTCTATTTTGCCAGCCACAGCTGAAACCACTGATTTATGGTATTGCTTTTTTAGGAATTGAATTGCACCCCAGAACAAAATGTATGTTTTACCGGACACTATGAAATGTGGCCTGCAACTGCTCAGACACCAGATTCAGGGTATTGCTATTTTGCAAAATTAATTTCACCCCAGAACAAAATATGTGTTTTGGCAGACACTATGAAATCTGGCCTGCAACTGCTGGGACACCAGAATCAGTGTATTGCTATTTTGCAAGATTAATTTCACCCCAGAACAAAATATATGTTTTAGCGGACACTATGAAATCTGGCCTGCAACTGCTGGGACAACAGAATCAGGGTATTGCTATTTTGACAGATTAATTTCACCCCAGAACAAAGTATATGTTTTAGCAGACACTATGAAATCTGGCCTGCAACTGCTGGGACACCAGATTCAGGGTATTGCTATTTTGGCAGATTAATTTCACCCCAGAACACAATATATGTTTTAGCGGACACTATGAAATCTGGCCTGCAACTGCTGGGACACCAGAATCAGGGTATTGCTATTTTGCCAGGTTAATTTCACCCCAGAACAAAATATATGTTTTGGCGGACACTATTCTATTTTGCCAGCCACAGCTGAAACCACTGATTTATGGTATTGCTTTTTTAGGAATTGAATTGCACCCCAGAACAAAATGTATGTTTTAGCGGACACTATGAAATGTGGCCTGCAACTGCTCAGACACCAGATTCAGGGTATTGCTATTTTGCAAAATTAATTTCACCCCAGAACAAAATATGTGTTTTGGCAGACACGATGAAATCTGGCCTGCAACTGCTGGGACACCAGATTCAGGGTATTGCTATTTTGGCAGATTAATTTCACCCCAGAACAAAATATATGTTTTGGCGGACACTATGAAATCTGGCCTGCAACAGCTGGGACACCAGATTCAGGGTATTGCTATTTTGGCAGATTAATTTCACCCCAGAACAAAATATATGTTTTGGCGGACACTATTCTATTTTGCCAGCCACAGCTGAAACCACTGATTTATGGTTTTGCTATTTTGGCAATTGAATTTCACCCCAGAACAAAATATATGTTTTGGCGTACACTATGAAATCTGGCCTGCAACAGCTGGGACACCAGACGCAGGGTATTGCTATTTTGGCAATTGAATGTCACCCCAGAACAAAATATATGTTTTCGCGGACACTATGAATCCTGGCCTGCAACAGCTGGGACACCAGATTCAGGGTATTGCTATTTTGGCAGATTAATTTCACAACAGAACAAAATATATGTTTTGACGGACACTATGAAACGTGGCCTGCAACAGCTGGGACACCAGATTCAGGGTATTGCTATTTTGGCAATTGAATGTCACCCCAGAATAAAATATATGTTTTGGCGGACACTATGAAATCTGGCCTGCAACAGCTTGGACACCAGATTCAGGGTATTGCTATTTTGGCAGATTAATTTCACCCCAGAACAAAATATATGTTTTGGCGGACAATATTCAATTTTGCCAGCCACAGCTGAAACCACTGATTTAGGGTATTGCTATTTTGGCAATTGAATTTCACCCCAGAACAAAATATATGTTTTGACGGACACTATGAAACGTGGCCTGCAACAGCTGGGACACCAGATTCAGGGTATTGCTATTTTGGCAGATTAATTTCACAACAGAACAAAATATATGTTTTGACGGACACTATGAAACGTGGCCTGCAACAGCTGGGACACCAGATTCAGGGTATTGCTATTTTGGCAATTGAATGTCACCCCAGAATAAAATATATGTTTTGGCAGACACTATGAAATCTGGCCTGCAACAGCTGGGACACCAGATTCATTGTATTGCTATTTTGGCAGATTAATTTCACCCCAGAACAAAATATATGTTTTTTCGGACACTATGAATCCTGGCCTGCAACAGCTGGGACACCAGAATCAGGGTATTGCTATTTTGCCAGATTTATTTCACCCCAGAACAAAATATATGTTTTAGCAGACACTATGAAATCTGGCCTGCAACTGCTGGGACACCAGATTCAGGGTATTGCTATTTTGCCAGATTAATTTCACCCCAGTACAAAATATATGTTTTAGTGGACACTATGAAATCTGGCCTGCAACTGCTGGGACACCAGAAACAGGGTATTGCTATTTTGCCAGATTAATTTCACCCCAGAACAAAATATATATTTTGCCGGACACTATTCTATTTTGCCAGCCACAGCTGAAACCACTGATTTATGGTATTGCTATTTTAGGAATTGAATTTCACCCCAGAACAGAATATATGTTTTAGCGGACACTATGAAATCTGGCCTGCAACTGCTGGGACACCACATTCAGGGTATTGCTATTTTGCAAAATTAATTTCACCCCAGAACAAAATATGTGTTTTGGCAGACACTATGAAATCTGGCCTGCAACTGCTGGGACACCAGAATCAGGGTATTGCTATTTTGCCAGATTTATTTCATCCCAGAACAAAATCTATGTTTTAGCGGACATTATGAAATCTGGCCTGCAACTGCTGGGACACCAGATCAGGGTATTGCTATTTTGCCAGATTAATTTCACCCCAGAAAAAAATATATGTTTTGGCGGACACTATTCTATTTTGCCAGCTACAGCTGAAACCACTGATTTATGGTATTGCTTTTTTAGGAATTGAATTTCACCCAAGAACAAAATATATGTTTTAACGGACACTATGAAATTTGGCCTGCAACTGCTGGGACACCAGATTCAGGGTATTGCTATTTTGGCAGATTAATTTCACCCCAGAACACAATATATGTTTTAGCAGACACTATGAAATCTGGCCTGCAACTGCTGGGACACCAGATTCAGGGTATTGCTATTTTGCCAGATTAATTTCACCCCAGAACAAAATATGTGTTTTGGCAGACACTATGAAATCTAGCCTGCAACTGCTGGGACACCAGTATCAGGGTATTGCTATTTTGCCAGATTAATTTCACCCTAGAACAAAATATATGTTTTAGCGGACACTATGAAATCTGGCCTGCAACTGCTGGGACACCAGAATCAGGGTATTGCTATTTTACCAGATTAATTTCACCCCAGAACAAAATATATGTTTTGGCGGACACTATTCTATTTTGCCAGCCACAGCTGAAACCACTGATTTATGATATTGCTATTTTAGGAATTAAATTTCACCCCAGAACAAATTATATGTTTTAGCGGACACTATAAAATCTGGCCTTCAACTGCTGGGACACCAGATTCAGGGTATTGCTATTTTGCAAAGTTAATTTCACAATAGAACAAAATATGTGTTTTGGCAGACACTATGAAATCTGGCCTGCAACTGCTGGGACACCAGAATCAGGGTATTGCTATTTTGCAAGATTAATTTCACCCCAGAACAAAATATATGTTTTAGCGGACACTATGAAATCTGGCCTGCAACTGCTGGGACAACAGAATCAGGGTATTGCTATTTTGACAGATTAATTTCACCCCAGAACAAAGTATATGTTTTAGCAGACACTATGAAATCTGGCCTGCAACTGCTGGGACACCAGAATCAGGGTATTGCTATTTTGCAAGATTAATTTCACCCCAGAAAAAATATATGTTTTGGCGGACACTATTCTATTTTGCCAGCTACAGCTGAAACCACTGATTTATGGTATTGCTTTTTAGGAATTGAATTTCACCCAAGAACAAAATATATGTTTTAGCGGACACTATGAAATTTGGCCTGCAACTGCTGGGACACCAGATTCAGGGAATTGCTATTTTGCAAGATTAATTTCACCCCAGAACAAAATATTTGTTTTGGCAGACACTATGAAATCTGGGCTGCAACTGCTGGGACATCAGAATCAGGGTATTGCTATTTTGCCAGATAAATTTCACCCCAGAACAAAATATATGTTTTGGCGGACACTATTCTATTTTGCCAGCCACAACTGAAACCACTGATTTATGATATTGCTATTTTAGGAATTGAATTTCACCCCAGAACAAATTATATGTTTTAGCGGACACTATAAAATCTGGCCTTCAACTGCTGGGACACCAGATTCAGGGTATTGCTATTTTGCAAAATTAATTTCACAACAGAACAAAATATGTGTTTTGGCAGACACTATGAAATCTGTCCTGCAACTGCTGGGACACCAGAATCAGGGTATTGCTATTTTGCAAGATTAATTTCACCCCAGAACAAAATATATGTTTTAGCGGACACTATGAAATCTGGCCTGCAACTGCTGGGACAACAGAATAAGGGTATTGCTATTTTGACAGATTGATTTCACCCCAGAACAAAGTATATGTTTTAGCAGACACTATGAAATCTGGCTTGCAACTGCTGGGACACCAGAATCAGGGTATTGCTATTTTGCAAGATTAATTTCACCCCAGAACAAAATATATGTTTTAGCGGACACTATGAAATCTGGCCTGCAAATTCTGGGACAACAGAATCAGGGTATTGCTATTTTGCCAGATTAATTTCACCCCAGAACAAAATATATGTTTTAGCAGACACTATGAAATCTGGCCTGCAACTGCTGGGACACCAGAATCAGGGTATTGCTATTTTGCCAGGTTAATTTCACCCCAGAACAAAATATATGTTTTGGCGGACACTATTCTATTTTGCCAGCCACAGCTGAAACCACTGATTTATGGTATTGCTTTTTAGGAATTGAATTGCACCCCAGAACAAAATGTATGTTTTAGCGGACACTATGAAATCTGGCCTGCAACTGCTCAGACACCAGATTCAGGGTATTGCTATTTTGCAAAATTAATTTCACCCCAGAACAAAATATGTGTTTTGGCAGACACTATGAAATCTGGCCTGCAACTGCTGGGACACCAGATTCAGGGTAATGCTATTTTGGCAGATTAATTTCACCCCAGAACAAAATATATGTTTTGGCGGACACTATGAAATCTGGCCTGCAACAGCTGGGACACCAGATTCAGGGTATTGCTATTTTGGCAGATTAATTTCACCCCAGAACAAAATATATGTTTTGGCAGACACTATGAAATCTGGCCTGCAACAGCTGGGACACCAGATTCAGGGTATTGCTATTTTGGCAGATTAATTTCACCCCAGAACAAAATATATGTTTTGGCGGACACTATTCTATTTTGCCAGCCACAGCTGAAACCACTGATTTATGGTATTGCTATTTTGGCAATTGAATTTCACCCCAGAACAAAATATATGTTTTGGCGGACACTATGAAATCTGGCCTGCAACAGCTGGGACACCAGATTCAGGGTATTGCTATTTTGGCAGATTAATTTCACCCCAGAACAAAATATATGTTTTGGCAGACACTATAATATCTGGCCTGCAACAGCTGGGACACCAGATTCAGGGTACTGCTATTTTGGCAGATTAATTTCACCCCAGAACAAAATATATGTTTTGGCAGACACTATGAAATCTGGCCTGCAACAGCTGGGACACCAGATTCAGGGTATTGCTATTTTGGCAGATTAATTTCAACCCAGAACAAAATATATGTTTTGGCGGACACTATTCTATTTTGCCAGCCACAGCTGAAACCACTGATTTATGGTATTGCTATTTTGGCAATTGAATTTCACCCCAGAACAAAATATATGTTTTGACGGACACTATGAAACGTGGCCTGCAACAGCTGGGACACCAGATTCAGGGTATTGCTATTTTGGCAATTGAATGTCACCCCAGAACAAAATATATGTTTTTCGGACACTATGAATTCTGGCCTGCAACAGCTGGGACACCAGATTCAGGGTATTGCTATTTTGCCAGATTAATTTCACCCCAGAACAAAATATATATTTTGGCGGACACTATTCTATTTTGCCAGCCACAGCTGAAACTACTGATTTATGGTATTGCTATTTTGGCAATTGAATTTCACCCCAGAACAGAATATATGTTTTAGCGGACACTATGAAATTTGGCCTGCAACTGCTGGGACACCAGATTCAGGGAATTGCTTTTTGCAAGATTAGTTTCACCCCAGAACAAAATATTTGTTTTGGCAGACACTATGAAATCTGGGCTGCAACTGCTGGGACATCAGAATCAGGGTATTGCTATTTTGCCAGATTTATTTCATCCCAGAACAAAATATATGTTTTAGCGGACATTATGAAATCTGGCCTGCAACTGCTGGGACACCAGATCAGGGTATTGCTATTTTGCCAGATTAATTTCACCCCAGAACAAAATATATGTTTTGGCGGACACTATTCTATTTTGCCAGCCACAGCTGAAACCACTGATTTATGGTATTGCTATTTTAGGAATTGAATTTCACCCCAGAACAAAATATATGTTTTAGCGGACACTATGAAATCTGGCCTGCAACTGCTGGGACACCAGATTCAGGGTATTGCTATTTTGCCAGATTAATTTCACCCCAGAACAAAATATGTGTTTTGGCAGACACTATGAAATCTAGCCTGCAACTGCTGGGACACCAGTATCAGGGTATTGCTATTTTGCCAGATTTATTTCATCCTAGAACAAAATATATGTTTTAGCGGACACTATGAAATCTGGCCTGCAACTGCTGGGACACCAGAATCAGGGTATTGCTATTTTACCAGATTAATTTCACCCCAGAACAAAATATATGTTTTGGCGGACACTATTCTATTTTGCCAGCCACAGCTGAAACCACTGATTTATGATATTGCTATTTTAGGAATTGAATTTCACCCCAGAACAAATTATATGTTTTAGCGGACACTATAAAATCTGGCCTTCAACTGCTGGGACACCAGATTCAGGGTATTGCTATTTTGCAAAGTTAATTTCACAACAGAACAAAATATGTGTTTTGGCAGACACTATGAAATCTGGCCTGCAACTGCTGGGACACCAGAATCAGGGTATTGCTATTTTGCAAGATTAATTTCACCCCAGAACAAAATATATGTTTTAGCGAACACTATGAAATCTGGCCTGCAACTGCTGGGACAACAGAATCAGGGTATTGCTATTTTGACAGATTAATTTCACCCCAGAACAAAGTATATGTTTTAGCAGACACTATGAAATCTGGCCTGCAACTGCTGGGACACCAGAATCAGGGTATTGCTATTTTGCCAGATTAATTTCACCCCAGAACAAAATATATGTTTTGGCGGACACTATTCTATTTGCCTGCCAGCTGAAACCACTGATTTATGATATTAGCTATTTTGGAATTAAATTTCACCCCAGAACAAATTATATGTTTTAGCGGACACTATAAAATCTGGCCTGCAACTGCTGGGACACCAGATTCAGGGTATTGCTATTTTGCAAAATTAATTTCACAATAGAACAAAATATGTGTTTTGGCAGACACTATGAAATCTGGCCTGCAACTGCTGGGACACCAGAATCAGGGTATTGCTATTTTGCAAGATTAATTTCACCCCAGAACAAAATATATGTTTTAGCGGACACTATGAAATCTGGCCTGCAACTGCTGGGACAACAGAATCAGGGTATTGCTATTTTGACAGATTAATTTCACCCCAGAACAAAGTATATGTTTTAGCAGACACTATGAAATCTGGCCTGCAACTGCTGGGACACCAGAATCAGGGTATTGCTATTTTGCAAGATTAATTTCACCCCAGAAAAAATATATGTTTTGGCGGACACTATTCTATTTTGCCAGCTACAGCTGAAACCACTGATTTATGGTATTGCTTTTTAGGAATTGAATTTCACCCAAGAACAAAATATATGTTTTAGCGGACACTATGAAATTTGGCCTGCAACTGCTGGGACACCAGATTCAGGGAATTGCTATTTTGCAAGATTAATTTCACCCCAGAACAAAATATTTGTTTTGGCAGACACTATGAAATCTGGGCTGCAACTGCTGGGACATCAGAATCAGGGTATTGCTATTTTGCCAGATAAATTTCACCCCAGAACAAAATATATGTTTTGGCGGACACTATTCTATTTTGCCAGCCACAACTGAAACCACTGATTTATGATATTGCTATTTTAGGAATTGAATTTCACCCCAGAACAAATTATATGTTTTAGCGGACACTATAAAATCTGGCCTTCAACTGCTGGGACACCAGATTCAGGGTATTGCTATTTTGCAAAATTAATTTCACAACAGAACAAAATATGTGTTTTGGCAGACACTATGAAATCTGTCCTGCAACTGCTGGGACACCAGAATCAGGGTATTGCTATTTTGCAAGATTAATTTCACCCCAGAACAAAATATATGTTTTAGCGGACACTATGAAATCTGGCCTGCAACTGCTGGGACAACAGAATAAGGGTATTGCTATTTTGACAGATTGATTTCACCCCAGAACAAAGTATATGTTTTAGCAGACACTATGAAATCTGGCTTGCAACTGCTGGGACACCAGAATCAGGGTATTGCTATTTTGCAAGATTAATTTCACCCCAGAACAAAATATATGTTTTAGCGGACACTATGAAATCTGGCCTGCAAATTCTGGGACAACAGAATCAGGGTATTGCTATTTTGCCAGATTAATTTCACCCCAGAACAAAATATATGTTTTAGCAGACACTATGAAATCTGGCCTGCAACTGCTGGGACACCAGAATCAGGGTATTGCTATTTTGCCAGGTTAATTTCACCCCAGAACAAAATATATGTTTTGGCGGACACTATTCTATTTTGCCAGCCACAGCTGAAACCACTGATTTATGGTATTGCTTTTTAGGAATTGAATTGCACCCCAGAACAAAATGTATGTTTTAGCGGACACTATGAAATCTGGCCTGCAACTGCTCAGACACCAGATTCAGGGTATTGCTATTTTGCAAAATTAATTTCACCCCAGAACAAAATATGTGTTTTGGCAGACACTATGAAATCTGGCCTGCAACTGCTGGGACACCAGATTCAGGGTAATGCTATTTTGGCAGATTAATTTCACCCCAGAACAAAATATATGTTTTGGCGGACACTATGAAATCTGGCCTGCAACAGCTGGGACACCAGATTCAGGGTATTGCTATTTTGGCAGATTAATTTCACCCCAGAACAAAATATATGTTTTGGCAGACACTATGAAATCTGGCCTGCAACAGCTGGGACACCAGATTCAGGGTATTGCTATTTTGGCAGATTAATTTCACCCCAGAACAAAATATATGTTTTGGCGGACACTATTCTATTTTGCCAGCCACAGCTGAAACCACTGATTTATGGTATTGCTATTTTGGCAATTGAATTTCACCCCAGAACAAAATATATGTTTTGGCGGACACTATGAAATCTGGCCTGCAACAGCTGGGACACCAGATTCAGGGTATTGCTATTTTGGCAGATTAATTTCACCCCAGAACAAAATATATGTTTTGGCAGACACTATAATATCTGGCCTGCAACAGCTGGGACACCAGATTCAGGGTACTGCTATTTTGGCAGATTAATTTCACCCCAGAACAAAATATATGTTTTGGCAGACACTATGAAATCTGGCCTGCAACAGCTGGGACACCAGATTCAGGGTATTGCTATTTTGGCAGATTAATTTCAACCCAGAACAAAATATATGTTTTGGCGGACACTATTCTATTTTGCCAGCCACAGCTGAAACCACTGATTTATGGTATTGCTATTTTGGCAATTGAATTTCACCCCAGAACAAAATATATGTTTTGACGGACACTATGAAACGTGGCCTGCAACAGCTGGGACACCAGATTCAGGGTATTGCTATTTTGGCAATTGAATGTCACCCCAGAACAAAATATATGTTTTTTCGGACACTATGAATTCTGGCCTGCAACAGCTGGGACACCAGATTCAGGGTATTGCTATTTTGCCAGATTAATTTCACCCCAGAACAAAATATATATTTTGGCGGACACTATTCTATTTTGCCAGCCACAGCTGAAACTACTGATTTATGGTATTGCTATTTTGGCAATTGAATTTCACCCCAGAACAGAATATATGTTTTAGCGGACACTATGAAATTTGGCCTGCAACTGCTGGGACACCAGATTCAGGGAATTGCTTTTTGCAAGATTAGTTTCACCCCAGAACAAAATATTTGTTTTGGCAGACACTATGAAATCTGGGCTGCAACTGCTGGGACATCAGAATCAGGGTATTGCTATTTTGCCAGATTTATTTCATCCCAGAACAAAATATATGTTTTAGCGGACATTATGAAATCTGGCCTGCAACTGCTGGGACACCAGATCAGGGTATTGCTATTTTGCCAGATTAATTTCACCCCAGAACAAAATATATGTTTTGGCGGACACTATTCTATTTTGCCAGCCACAGCTGAAACCACTGATTTATGGTATTGCTATTTTAGGAATTGAATTTCACCCCAGAACAAAATATATGTTTTAGCGGACACTATGAAATCTGGCCTGCAACTGCTGGGACACCAGATTCAGGGTATTGCTATTTTGCCAGATTAATTTCACCCCAGAACAAAATATGTGTTTTGGCAGACACTATGAAATCTAGCCTGCAACTGCTGGGACACCAGTATCAGGGTATTGCTATTTTGCCAGATTTATTTCACCCTAGAACAAAATATATGTTTTAGCGGACACTATGAAATCTGGCCTGCAACTGCTGGGACACCAGAATCAGGGTATTGCTATTTTACCAGATTAATTTCACCCCAGAACAAAATATATGTTTTGGCGGACACTATTCTATTTTGCCAGCCACAGCTGAAACCACTGATTTATGATATTGCTATTTTAGGAATTGAATTTCACCCCAGAACAAATTATATGTTTTAGCGGACACTATAAAATCTGGCCTTCAACTGCTGGGACACCAGATTCAGGGTATTGCTATTTTGCAAAGTTAATTTCACAACAGAACAAAATATGTGTTTTGGCAGACACTATGAAATCTGGCCTGCAACTGCTGGGACACCAGAATCAGGGTATTGCTATTTTGCAAGATTAATTTCACCCCAGAACAAAATATATGTTTTAGCGAACACTATGAAATCTGGCCTGCAACTGCTGGGACAACAGAATCAGGGTATTGCTATTTTGACAGATTAATTTCACCCCAGAACAAAGTATATGTTTTAGCAGACACTATGAAATCTGGCCTGCAACTGCTGGGACACCAGAATCAGGGTATTGCTATTTTGCAAGATTAATTTCACCCCAGAACAAAATATATGTTTTAGCGGACACTATGAAATCTGGCCTGCAACATGCTGGGACACACTAGAATCATGGTATTGCTATTTTGCCAGATTAATTTCACCCCAGAACAAAATATATGTTTTAGCGGACACTATGAAATCTGGCCTGCAACTGCTGGGACACCAGATTCAGGGTATTGCTATTTTGCCAGATTAATTTCACCCCAGAACAAAATATATGTTTTAGCAGACACTATGAAATCTGGCCTGCAACTGCTGGGACACCAGAATCAGGGTATTGCTATTTTGCCAGATTAATTTCACCCCAGAACAAAATATATGTTTTAGCGGACACTATGAAATCTGGCCTGCAACAGCTGGGACACCAGATTCAGGGTATTGCTATTTTGCCAGATTAATTTCACCCCAGAACAAAATATATGTTTTGGCGGACACTATTCTATTTTGCCAGCCACAGCTGAAACCACTGATTTATGGTATTGCTATTTTAGGAATTGAATTTCACCCCAGAACAAAATATATGTTTTAGCGGACACTATGAAATCTGGCCTGCAACTGCTGGGACACCAGATTCAGGGTATTGCTATTTTGGCAGATTAATTTCACCCCAGAACAAAATATGTGTTTTGGCAGACACTATGAAATCTGGCCTGCAACAGCTGGGACACCAGATTCAGGGTATTGCTATTTTGGCAGATTAATTTCACCCCAGAACAAAATATATGTTTTAGCGGACACTATGAAATCTGGCCTGCAACAGCTGGGACACCAGAATCAGGGTATTGCTATTTTGCCAGATTAATTTCACCCCAGAACAAAATATATGTTTTGGCGGACACTATTCTATTTTGCCTGCCACAGCTGAAACCACTAGATTTATGGTATTGCTATTTTGGCAATTGAATTTCACCCCAGAACAAAATATATGTTTTAGCGGACACTATGAAATCTGGCCTGCAACTGCTGGGACACCAGATTCAGGGTATTGCTATTTTGCCAGATTAATTTCACCCCAGAACAAAATATATGTTTTGGCAGACACTATGAAATCTGGCCTGCAACTGCTGGGACACCAGAATCAGGGTATTGCTATTTTGCAAGATTAATTTCACCCCAGAACAAAATATATGTTTTAGCGGACACTATGAAATCTGGCCTGCAACTGCTGGGACAACAGAATCAGGGTATTGCTATTTTGCCAGATTAATTTCACCCCAGAACAAAATATATGTTTTAGCAGACACTATGAAATCTGGCCTGCAACTGCTGGGACACCAGAATCAGGGTATTGCTATTTTGCCAGATTAATTTCACCCCAGAACAAAATATATGTTTTGGCGGACACTATTCTATTTTGCCAGCTACAGCTGAAACCACTGATTTATGGTATTGCTATTTTAGGAATTGAATTTCACCCAAGAACAAAATATATGTTTTAGCGGACACTATGAAATTTGGCCTGCAACTGCTGGGACACCAGATTCAGGGAATTGCTATTTTGCAAGATTAATTTCACCCCAGAACAAAATATTTGTTTTGGCAGACACTATGAAATCTGGGCTGCAACTGCTGGGACATCAGAATCAGGGTATTGCTATTTTGCCAGATTAATTTCACCCCAGAACAAAATATATGTTTTGGCGGACACTATTCTATTTTGCCAGCCACAGCTGAAACCACTGATTTATGATATTGCTATTTTAGGAATTGAATTTCACCCCAGAACAAATTATATGTTTTAGCGGACACTATAAAATCTGGCCTTCAACTGCTGGGACACCAGATTCAGGGTATTGCTATTTTGCAAAATTAATTTCACAACAGAACAAAATATGTGTTTTGGCAGACACTATGAAATCTGGCCTGCAACTGCTGGGACACCAGAATCAGGGTATTGCTATTTTGCAAGATTAATTTCACCCCAGAACAAAATATATGTTTTAGCGGACACTATGAAATCTGGCCTGCAACTGCTGGGACAACAGAATAAGGGTATTGCTATTTTGACAGATTGATTTCACCCCAGAACAAAGTATATGTTTTAGCAGACACTATGAAATCTGGCCTGCAACTGCTGGGACACCAGAATCAGGGTATTGCTATTTTGCAAGATTAATTTCACCCCAGAACAAAATATATGTTTTAGCGGACACTATGAAATCTGGCCTGCAAATTCTGGGACAACAGAATCAGGGTATTGCTATTTTGCCAGATTAATTTCACCCCAGAACAAAATATATGTTTTAGCAGACACTATGAAATCTGGCCTGCAACTGCTGGGACACCAGAATCAGGGTATTGCTATTTTGCCAGGTTAATTTCACCCCAGAACAAAATATATGTTTTGGCGGACACTATTCTATTTTGCCAGCCACAGCTGAAACCACTGATTTATGGTATTGCTTTTTAGGAATTGAATTGCACCCCAGAACAAAATGTATGTTTTAGCGGACACTATGAAATCTGGCCTGCAACTGCTCAGACACCAGATTCAGGGTATTGCTATTTTGCAAAATTAATTTCACCCCAGAACAAAATATGTGTTTTGGCAGACACTATGAAATCTGGCCTGCAACTGCTGGGACACCAGATTCAGGGTAATGCTATTTTGGCAGATTAATTTCACCCCAGAACAAAATATATGTTTTGGCGGACACTATGAAATCTGGCCTGCAACAGCTGGGACACCAGATTCAGGGTATTGCTATTTTGGCAGATTAATTTCACCCCAGAACAAAATATATGTTTTGGCAGACACTATGAAATCTGGCCTGCAACAGCTGGGACACCAGATTCAGGGTATTGCTATTTTGGCAGATTAATTTCACCCCAGAACAAAATATATGTTTTGGCGGACACTATTCTATTTTGCCAGCCACAGCTGAAACCACTGATTTATGGTATTGCTATTTTGGCAATTGAATTTCACCCCAGAACAAAATATATGTTTTGGCGGACACTATGAAATCTGGCCTGCAACAGCTGGGACACCAGATTCAGGGTATTGCTATTTTGGCAGATTAATTTCACCCCAGAACAAAATATATGTTTTGGCAGACACTATAATATCTGGCCTGCAACAGCTGGGACACCAGATTCAGGGTACTGCTATTTTGGCAGATTAATTTCACCCCAGAACAAAATATATGTTTTGGCAGACACTATGAAATCTGGCCTGCAACAGCTGGGACACCAGATTCAGGGTATTGCTATTTTGGCAGATTAATTTCAACCCAGAACAAAATATATGTTTTGGCGGACACTATTCTATTTTGCCAGCCACAGCTGAAACCACTGATTTATGGTATTGCTATTTTGGCAATTGAATTTCACCCCAGAACAAAATATATGTTTTGACGGACACTATGAAACGTGGCCTGCAACAGCTGGGACACCAGATTCAGGGTATTGCTATTTTGGCAATTGAATGTCACCCCAGAACAAAATATATGTTTTTCGGACACTATGAATTCTGGCCTGCAACAGCTGGGACACCAGATTCAGGGTATTGCTATTTTGCCAGATTAATTTCACCCCAGAACAAAATATATATTTTGGCGGACACTATTCTATTTTGCCAGCCACAGCTGAAACTACTGATTTATGGTATTGCTATTTTGGCAATTGAATTTCACCCCAGAACAGAATATATGTTTTAGCGGACACTATGAAATTTGGCCTGCAACTGCTGGGACACCAGATTCAGGGAATTGCTTTTTGCAAGATTAGTTTCACCCCAGAACAAAATATTTGTTTTGGCAGACACTATGAAATCTGGGCTGCAACTGCTGGGACATCAGAATCAGGGTATTGCTATTTTGCCAGATTTATTTCATCCCAGAACAAAATATATGTTTTAGCGGACATTATGAAATCTGGCCTGCAACTGCTGGGACACCAGATCAGGGTATTGCTATTTTGCCAGATTAATTTCACCCCAGAACAAAATATATGTTTTGGCGGACACTATTCTATTTTGCCAGCCACAGCTGAAACCACTGATTTATGGTATTGCTATTTTAGGAATTGAATTTCACCCCAGAACAAAATATATGTTTTAGCGGACACTATGAAATCTGGCCTGCAACTGCTGGGACACCAGATTCAGGGTATTGCTATTTTGCCAGATTAATTTCACCCCAGAACAAAATATGTGTTTTGGCAGACACTATGAAATCTAGCCTGCAACTGCTGGGACACCAGTATCAGGGTATTGCTATTTTGCCAGATTTATTTCACCCTAGAACAAAATATATGTTTTAGCGGACACTATGAAATCTGGCCTGCAACTGCTGGGACACCAGAATCAGGGTATTGCTATTTTACCAGATTAATTTCACCCCAGAACAAAATATATGTTTTGGCGGACACTATTCTATTTTGCCAGCCACAGCTGAAACCACTGATTTATGATATTGCTATTTTAGGAATTGAATTTCACCCCAGAACAAATTATATGTTTTAGCGGACACTATAAAATCTGGCCTTCAACTGCTGGGACACCAGATTCAGGGTATTGCTATTTTGCAAAGTTAATTTCACAACAGAACAAAATATGTGTTTTGGCAGACACTATGAAATCTGGCCTGCAACTGCTGGGACACCAGAATCAGGGTATTGCTATTTTGCAAGATTAATTTCACCCCAGAACAAAATATATGTTTTAGCGAACACTATGAAATCTGGCCTGCAACTGCTGGGACAACAGAATCAGGGTATTGCTATTTTGACAGATTAATTTCACCCCAGAACAAAGTATATGTTTTAGCTGACACTATGAAATCTGGCCTGCAACTGCTGGGACACCAGAATCAGGGTATTGCTATTTTGCAAGATTAATTTCACCCCAGAACAAAATATATGTTTTAGCGGACACTATGAAATCTGGCCTGCAAATTCTGGGACAACAGAATCAGGGTATTGCTATTTTGCCAGATTAATTTCACCCCAGAACAAAATATATGTTTTAGCAGACACTATGAAATCTGGCCTGCAACTGCTGGGACACCAGATTCAGGATATTGCTATTTTGGCAGATTAATTTCACCCCAGAACACAATATATGTTTTAGCGGACACTATGAAATCTGGCCTGCAACTGCTGGGACACCAGAATCAGGGTATTGCTATTTTGCCAGGTTAATTTCACCCCAGAACAAAATATATGTTTTGGCGGACACTATTCTAGTTTGCCAGCCACAGCTGAAACCACTGATTTATGGTATTGCTTTTTAGGAATTGAATTGCACCCCAGAACAAAATGTATGTTTTAGCGATCACTATGAAATGTGGCCTGCAACTGCTCAGACACCAGATTCAGGGTATTGCTATTTTGCAAAATTAATTTCACCCCAGAACAAAATATGTGTTTTGGCAGACACTATGAAATCTGGCCTGCAACTGCTGGGACACCAGATTCAGGCTATTGCTATTTTGGCAGATTAATTTCACCCCAGAACAAAATATATGTTTTGGCGGACACTATGAAATCTGGCCTGCAACAGCTGGGACACCAGATTCAGGGTATTGCTATTTTGGCAGATTAATTTCACCCCAGAACAAAATATATGTTTTGGCAGACACTATGAAATCTGGCCTGCAACAGCTGGGACACCACATTCAGGGTATTGCTATTTTGGCAGATTAATTTCACCCCAGAACAAAATATATGTTTTGGCGGACACTATTCTATTTTGCCAGCCACAGCTGAAACCACTGATTTATGGTATTGCTATTTTGGCAATTGAATTTCACCCCAGATCAAAATATATGCTTTGACAGACACTATGAAACGTGGCCTGCAACAGCTGGGACACCAGATTCAGGGTATTGCTATTTTGGCAATTGAATGTCACCCCAAAACAAAATATATGTTTTTTCGGACACTATGAATCCTGGCCTGCAACAGCTGGGACACCAGATTCAGGGTATTGCTTTTTTGCCAGATTAATTTCACCCCAGAACAAAATATATGTTTTGGCGGACACTATTCTATTTTGCCAGCCACTGCTGAAACCACTGATTTATGGTATTGCTGTTTTGGCATTTGAATTTCACCACAGAAAATAATCTATCCTTTGCCAGACAGCAGACAGTATTATACTTGTCTAGCTAAAGCTGGAACACCAGATTTAGGGGATTAGTTTGGGCAATTGTATTTAACCCCTTAATAAAATATAGAAATTGCTATCCTGAGTTTCTAGGGATGACAATTAGCACAGCCAAGCCCCTGATGTAGGATATAGCAAAAAAAAAACTAGTATTGATGGATTGATGGACTTGGTGGCAGCTTCTTCTGGTGCACCGCAAGTCACAAAATGGCCGCCGATCAACCCAGAAAATAAGTGACAGAAAAACGCTCTGTGCAGCCTAAAAACCAGTGAGCAAGTAACTAGCAGAAGTTCAATCATTCACAGCTGTAGATCGATCCGTTCATTAGGTGCTGTTGCTGACTTTTCCCTGCCTAATCTCGCCCTCACAGAAGCTGCGTCCTCTCCCTACACTAATCAGAGCAGTGTGACGTGCGGCGCTACGTGACTCTAGCTTAAATAGAGGCTGGGTCACATGCTGCACTTGGCCAATCACAGCCATGCCATTAGGTGGCATGGCTGTGATGGGCTCTTAGGGCAAGAAGTAAAACGCTAGCTGATTGGCTGCTGTGCAGCCCTTCAGAAAGCTGGAAGAAATCGCCGAACAACGGACCCGAACCCGAACTTTTTTGAAAATGTCCAGGTTCGGGTCCGTGTCCCGGACACCCCAAAATTCGGTACGAACCCGAACGGTGCTCGAACTGTTCGCTCAACACTAGGCATGACCTGTAGTTGGCCAGCTAAGACCTGTACTGGGTTGCTAATATGGCTCACATATGTATATACCTAGACCTGCCAAATAACCTCAATACAGGTCATATATTTGTATGTTAAAGCCTAAAGCATAGTTATTAATGTGATTTATGTTTCTGAATGTCATATAACAGTTATATGTATATTGTGTTAACTGAAGCAGAAAAAGAAAATGTACCTTTAAGATTCATTATATGTCTGGAAAGATTAGCCAATCTCAGCCAGCCTCACACTGAGCCTGTGTGAGAAGTCTCCCTGGCAGATTCTTCCAAAATCATTATTCACCAGAGCAGAGACAGAGAGCTGAACAGATATAGTTCCAGCCAGAGCAGTTCATGGAAGTAAAGGCCAAATAGGTATTTAATACAGCTATATGTGTTCCTATATAGAGATCTTGCGAACATAAAATTTTCCGTTTGCGAACGGCGAATGCGAACTTCCGCAAATGTTCGCGAACGGGCGAACCGGCATAGACTACAATAGGCAGGCGAATTTTAAAACCCACAGGGACTCTTTCTGGCCACAATAGTGATGGAAAAGTTGTTTCAAGGGGACTAACACTTGGACTGTGGCATGCTGGAGGGGGATCCATGGCAAAACTCCCATGGAAAATTACGTCTAGTTGAAAAATGTCTAGTTGACACAGAGACGGGTTTTAATCACTTAACATTCCTAAATTGTTTGGAATAACGCGCTTTAAAACATCCAGTGTGTGTATACGATCAGGTATAATGTTGTATCGATCAGGTAGTGTAAGGGTCACGCCCACTTCACAGTGACAGACCAAACTCTGACAGACCAAACTCCCTGTTTAACGCACTACAAACAACCGCAAACAGTCCATTTGCACAACCGCAAACTCCTCATTTGCACAAGGTTGGATACCAAGCTAGCCATGTCCCGTTCCTTGTCCTCACTGACGTCATTGAAGGTCTCTTCATCCACCCAGCTATGTACAACACCACGGGTCCCTGAAAGGTGACAACAAGCCCCCTGGGATGCCTGCTGTGGTTGGTCTTCCACCCCCTCAAAGCCACCTTCCTCCTCTGACTCCTCTTCTTCAGACTCCTCTCTCTGCGTTGCCGCAGGTCCAGCAATTGACGACGACAAGGCTGCTTCTGGTGGTGATGGTGACCACAACTCTTCCTCTTCATGCTCATCTACGGCCTGATCCAGCACTCTTCGCAGGGCACGCTCCAGATGACGCATATCGGATGAGGTCGATGATGTTGCCTTGGGTTTGACTGACCAGGTTTGTCACCTCCACAAAAGGACGCATGAGCCTGCAGCCATTGTGCATGAGCGTTCATTAACACGGCCAAAAAATACCCAGCTCCGCAGAGGCTGCCCTCTTTTTTTTTTTTATTAAAAAAATTTGTTCTTACCAGTTTAATCTCTGTTTTGTCCCCTATCAGGGGCCGGTGTTTGGAATAGATTTTAGGAACCGGGAGATGGAAAAAGATGGTTGGTCGGACCTCTTCCTTCCAATTTTGGGCACTGCGCGTGCGCCGTGCAATCTACTGTGCCACCCTATGTGAGTGGTGTGTTAAGTCGTACTATTCCTATCAGTTTAATCCCTGTTACGTCCCCTATCAGGGGAGTGAGGAAACCTGTCTGAGGTAGAAGAGTCTGATGCAGCATTAGTCTTGCCCCAAACAAATATAGCCCAAACAAATGAACTAAGACGTTCATCACGTGCCAGAAAACCGACCCCAAAAAGGCTGAAAAATTTGGAGCAAGAAGTAGTAGCATTAAAAGAGAAAAAGTTTACCAGAATGTATGATAGATGGAAATCATACATTAAAGAAGTTCGTAGAAAGCTAAAACAAGAAAGTATAAAAGGGAACTTGAGTAACATGGTAGAGATGGTAGAAGAATCTGAATCAGAGCTTATGGCAGCATTTGTCAACTTGCGGACACATGTACTGCGTTCACTAAAGATTTAGTAAAGCTCATGAGAGAACTATCAGCAAACTATGATGAAGTTAAAGCAAGAAGTAGAATAAATGAGCTTTTTATGAGAGACAATGCTAGGTCTTTAGGTGGAACCACAATCTCAAGTGGGACTTCCTTCCCTAGCAGAAGTGCCAGACACATTTCAGAGTCCTCAAGTACTTCAGCCAAAAGAAAAGAATTAGCTGAACAACTTGCTGCCAAGAGAGCAGAAATTGAGATGGAAGCTGCCATCGAGGTGCAGCGCCAACTACTGGCTGAAAAGAAGGCACAGCGCTGTCAAATGGAAGCTGAGAAGGACGTACAGCGCTATTAAATAGAAGATAAAATGGAGGCACAGCACCAACAGATTAAAAGTCTGGAAAGGCAGAAAGAAGTTAAGATTATAGAAGCCAGACTCAGAGTACTTGAAGAGGATATGAATCAGAGTGATCTTAGGTTCAAATCTGTAACAAGTGAATAAACAGACTCCTACTTTCCTCCATACACCCAGGAGAATGGAAGGAAATCTCCAGCATGTAGTGAAGAAATAAGTCATTATCCCTCCATCCCTGCTCAGAAAAACAAAGAGAGGCCTAGTCCAGTGTTAGAAAAAAGGGGTATGAACTTATCTTCTATCTCTACCGGAAAAGATGAAGAAAGGGACTCCCCTGATTCAAAACTAAGTGAGAAAATAAAACCAGATGATTCTATTCCTAGATGTCACTGTAACAATCAGAAAAATGTTACAACTATTGTCCCAGCAAGACAACAGAGAACAGTCCTTGCTAGTCTTCCTGTTCCGGAAACCACTGTATTTTCAGGAGACGTACTGAAGTTCATAGAGTGGAAGGCAAGTTTTGAAATGATCATTGAACATCATTGCTTCAGTACAGTGGACAAGTTATTCTACCTTCAGAGATATGTTGGTGGGGAAGCAAAGAAAGTTCTTGAAGGTAACTTCTATAGACAAGACGAAGAAGCCTACAAGCAAGCTTGGGAAAAATGAAATGCAAGATATTGTCATCCTTTCTTAGTACAAAGAGCTTTTAGAGAGAAATTGAATAACTGGCCTAAAATAGGTCCTAAAGAACACTTCAGACTCCAAGAGTATGGTAACTTCCTGCAAGCATGCAGCAATGCCATCCCACATGTTCCATGACTAGAAGTATTGAACGACTATCTAGAGAACCACAGGATGCTAGCTACCTGAAGCTACCTGAAGAAGTGGCTTCTAGATGGAATCGCTATGTGACTAAACAGTTAGATCTAGGCAATAACTTCCCATGTTTTAAAGATTTCTCTGAGTTTGTCAATAAGGAAGCACGGATAGCATGTAATTCAGTAACAGCATCTTACGCCTTAAAATCCTTAGAAGAAAGGCCTGCAAGAGAGATAAGACACGCAAGAGCAACTAGCTTTGCAACCAAAACAGCAGCTAAAGGTCTAGACGCCTATGAGAGCAAGTTGAAAGTCACTCCTGGGATCAGTAGAGAGACAGAACCGACAAATCTTCAGACTCCCTTCAAGTGTATGTTCTGTGGAGAGAACCACTCCATACACAAGTGCCAACAATTGAAGGAGATGTCCCCAGATGAAAAGAAAAAAATTGTACTTGATAACCAACTGGATTTGGATGTCTAAGGAAAGGCCATGTTATTAAGGAGTGTAAGAAAAAGCCACATGCAGCGTTTGCAAAGGACGCCATCCTACACCACTACATGAGGAACGCCCAGACAGAGGAGAGAGGTCCCACAGCAAGGAATCATGCGTCATATCACCCACCACCGGAGAAGGCCACTTTCAGTTATTTCGGCCCCAGCACCCAGACAGAGGAGAGAGGTCCCACAGCAAGGAATCATGCGTCATATCACCCACCACTGGAGAAGGCCACTTTCAGTTATTTCGGCCCAGCACCCAGAGCGAGGATACAGGTCCCACAGCAAGGAATCATGCGTCATATCACCCACCACTGGAGAGGCGACTTTCAGTTATTTATGCCCCTCCACCCAGACAGAGAAGAGAGGTCCCACAGCAAGGAATCATGCGTCATATCACCCACCACCGGAGAAGGCCACTTTCAGTTATTTCGGCCCCAGCAACCAGACAGAGGAGAGAGGTCCCACAGCAAGGAATCAAGCATCATATCACCCACCACTGGAGAAGGCCACTTTCAGTTATTTATGCCCCACCACCCAGACAGAGGAGAGGGTCCCACAGCAAGGAATCATGCGTCATATCACCCACCACTGGAGAAGGCCACTTTCAGTTTTTCGGACCCAGCACCCAGACAGAGGAGAGGTCCCACAGCAAGGAATCATGCGTCATATCACCCACCACTGGAGAAGGCTACTTTCAGTTATTTCGGACCAGCACCCAGAGCGAGGATACAGGTCCCACAGCAAGGAATCATGCGTCATATCACCCACCACTGGAGAAGGCGACTTTCAGTTATTTATGCCCCTCCATCCAGACAGAGGAGAGAGGTCCCACAGCAAGGAATCATGCGTCATATCACCCACCACCGGAGAAGGCCACTTTCAGTTATTTCGGCCCCAGCACCCAGACAGAGGAGAGAGGTCCCACAGCAAGGAATCATGCATCATATCACCCACCACTGGAGAAGGCCACTTTCAGTTATTTATGCCCCACCACCCAGACAGAGGAGAGAGGTCCCACAGCAAGGAATCATGCGTCATATCACCCACCACTGGAGAAGGCGACTTTCAGTTATTTATGCCCCTCCATCCAGACAGAGGAGAGAGGTCCCACAGCAAGGAATCATGCGTCATATCACCCACCACCGGAGAAGGCCACTTTCAGTTATTTCGGCCCCAGCACCCAGACAGAGGAGAGAGGTCCCACAGCAAGGAATCATGCATCATATCACCCACCACTGGAGAAGGCCACTTTCAGTTATTTATGCCCCACCACCCAGACAGAGGAGAGAGGTCCCACAGCAAGGAATCATGCGTCATATCACCCACCACTGGAGAAGGCCACTTTCAGTTATTTCGGACCCAGCACCCAGACAGAGGAGAGAGGTCCCACAGCAAGGAATCATGCGTCATATCACCCAACACTGGAGAAGGCCACTTTCAGTTATTTCGGCCCAGCACCCAGACCGAGGATACAGGTCCCACAGCAAGGAATCATGCGTCATATCACCCACCACTGGAGAAGGCGATCTCTCAGGACAAAGGGAAATCGCCAAGACACACGTGGGGAACAATAGGACAGACATCACTATTCAAATATACAATGTCCCAACCATTATAGTAAATATAGACATTTAACATATCACCAGATAGCTTGGATCTGAGCGCTCAATATATCCAAACAGCGCTCAGATGCCACAAACACAGTCAAATCACCATGGGGTTTAAGTTTAGCATGGGCTGATGAGAGGGCCCTTAATCGTGGGGCAAGAGGCTGGCAACCAGGCTTCTCCAGCATCCAGTGGGGAGGTTGGTTTCGCCACACTGCTGTTGATGCTGCTGCATGTCATGAAAATATTGAGTTACATTTGAGCCTTTACCATAACGTCTGCTGCTGCCTGTGCTGCCGAATTGGGCCAAGCTACATGTGGCCATGATAATACACCACTCCTTAAATCATGCTGTTGATACTGCTGCATGTCATAAAGATGTTGAGTTACATTTGGGCCTTTTAACATAACGTCTGCTGCTGCCTGTGCTGCCAAATTGGGCCAAGCTACATGTTGCCCTGATAATACACCACTCTTAAATCATGCTGTTGATGCTGCTGCATGTCATGAAAATGTTGAGTTACATTTGGGCCTTTTAACATAATGTTTGCTGCTGCCTGTGCTGCCGAATTGGGCCAAGCTACATGTGGCCATGATAATACACCACTCCTTAAATCATGCTGTTGATGCTGCTGCATGTCATGAAAATGTAGAGTTACATTTGGGCCTTTTACCATACTGTCTGCTGCTGCCTGTGCTGCCGAATTGGGCCTAGCTACATCTGGCCATGATAATACACCACTCATTAACCCCTTAAGGACCGGGGTTTTTGGGATTTTTGCGTTTTTGTTTTGCGCTCCCTGCCTTCCAAAAGCCATAACATTTTTATATTTCCGCTCACATAGCCATATGACGGTTTGTTTTTTGCGGGACAAGTTGTACTTTTTAACGCTACCATTTATTTTTGCATGTGATGTAGTGGGAAACGGGAAAAAAATTCCAAATGGGGTAAAATTGCAAAAAAAAAGCAATTTCACCACAGTTTTACGGGTTTTTAAATTACAACGTTCGATTTGCGATAAAACTGACTGGTTAATTTTATTCTTCAGGTCAGTATGAATCCGGCAATACCTAATATGTATAGTTTTTCTTGCGTTTTGATAGTGAAAAAAAAATTAAAAGCTACAGGACCGCCTAACGCAGGGATGCGTCCTGCGGGTGGCCCTGTAGCTCTGTTCCGACGCATCGGCGCGTCATCTCGCGAGAGGCGAGATTTCCTGTGAACGCGTGCGCGTGTGCGCGCGCGTTCACAGGGAAGCGCGGCACAGCAGTTCGGCTACAGCCTGCCAGCGATGATCCATCACTGGCAGGCTGTAGATGCGAATAAAATCGCATCAAACTGCTATATCAGACGCTGTTTTATGAACAGCGTCTGATATAGCTGCTACCTGGTACTCTGGTGGTCCCATTTACTGGGATCGACCACCAGAGGACCAGGTAACACAGTAAAGTTGCACCAAACACTACACTAACCCACCCCCCACCCCACCCTCACCTATTAACCCCTTGATCACCCCATCTAGACCCCCTGATCACCCCCCTGTCATTGATCACACCCCTTGTAAGGCTCCATTCAGACGTCCATATGTGTTTTGGCGGATCCGTGGATTCACGGATCCGTGGATTCACGGATCCGCGGATCCTCAAAACACGGACACCGGCAATGTGCTTTCCGCATTTTGCAGATCCGCACATTGCCAGAACTATATAGAAAATGCTTTTTCTTGTACGCAATTGCGGACAAGAAAAGGACATGTTCTATATTTTTGCAGAACGGAAGTGCAGACCCGAAGCGCGGATCCGTAATTCCGGATCCGAGCGGGACAAAGTCTGTCCCCATAGAAATGAATAGGTCCGCAATTCCGTTCCGCAAACAGAATTGCGGACGTGTGAATGGGGCATAAGGGTCCCCTATCACCACCAGTTAGTTAGCGCCCAGCCCACTGCACCGCAGTCACTGATTTTGGCAGAGATTTTTTCATCCACATTGACCGATGCGAATGAAAAAATCTGTGCCGCTTCATTATTTTTTTTTCAGCGCAGAGGCTGAACGGAAAAAATCTCATTACCCGTATGCTCAATATACGGAGAATCGCAGAAACTCCTAATGCTGGCCATACGTGTAATGATTATGGAGACCCTAAAATGCCAGGGCAGTACAAAAACCCCACATGTGACCCCATTTTAGAAAGAAGACACCCCAAGGTATTGCGTGAGAGGTATGGGGAGTTCATGGAATTTTTATTTTTTGTCACAAGTTAGTGGAATATGAGACTGTAAAAAAAAAAAAAAAAACAATTTCCGCTAACTTGTGCCAAATTTTTTTTTTCTGTGAACTCGCCATACCCCTCACAGAATACCTTGGGGTGTCTTCTTTCCACAATGGGGTCACATGTGGGGTATTTATTCTGCCCTGGCAATTTAGGGGTCCTAAAGCGTGAGAATCCAAATGCGTAAAAATGGCCTGTGAAATCCTAAAGGTACTCATTGGTTTTAGGGCCCTTTGCGCATCTTGGCTGCAAAAGTGTCACACATGTGGTATCGCCGTACTCAGGAGAAGTAGGGCAATGTGGTTTGGGGTGTATTTACATATACCCATGTTGGTGTGAGAAATATCGCTGTAAACGACAACTTTTAAATTTTTTTATTCAAAGTTGTCAATTTACAGAGATATTCTCTCACCCAGCATGGGTATATGTAAAAATACACCCCAAAACACATTGCCCTACTTCTCCTGAGTACGGCGATACCACATGAGTGACACTTTTTGCAGCCAAGATGCTAAAGGCCCAAATTCCAACGAGTATCTTTAGGAGGGCATTTTACGCATTTTTCTTCTCACGCTTTAGGGCCCCTAAAATGCCAGGGCAGTATAAATACCCCACATGTGACCCCATTTTGGAAAGAAGACACCCCAAGGTATTCGCTGAGGGGCATAATGAGTCCATGAAAAATTAAACTTTTTGTCAAAAGTTAGCGGAAAGGGAGACTTTGTGAGAAAAACAATAAAAATCAATTTCCACTAACTTGTGCCAAAAAAAAATCTTCTATGAACTCGCCATGCCCCTCATGGAATACCTTGGGGTGTCTTCTTCCAAAATGGGGTCACATGTGGGGTATTTATACTGCCCTGGCATTTTAGGGGCCCTAAAGCGTGAGAAGAAAAATGCGTAAAACGCCCTCCTAAAAGGTACTCATTGGAATTAGGGCCCTTTGCGCATCTTGGCTGCAAAAAGTGTCACATGTGGTATCGCCGTACTCAGGAGAAGTAGGGCAATGTGTTTTGGGGTGTATTTTTACATATACCCATATTGGGTGAGAGAAATATCTCTGTAAATTGACAACTTTGAATAAAAAATGTAAAAAGTTGTCGCTTACAGCGATATTTCTCACACGCAGCATGGGTATATGTAAAATACACCCTAAAACCACATTGCCCTACTTCTCCTGAGTACGGCGATACCACATGAGTGACACTTTTTTGCAGCCTGGGTGCGCAAAGGGCCCTAAAACCAATGAGTACCTTTAGGATTTCACAGGCCATTTTTATGCATTTGGATTCTCACACTTTAGGGGCCCCTAAAATGCCAGGTGAGTATAAATACCCCACATGTGACCCCATTTTGGAAAGAAGACACCCTAGGTATTCTGTGAGGGGCATGGTGAGTCCACAGAATTTTTATTTTTGGCACAAGTCAGCGGAAATAGTTTTTTTTTGTTTTTGTTTTTTTACAAAGTCTCATATTCCACTAACTTGTGACAAAAATAAAATTTTACATGAACTCACCATACCCCTCACAGAATACCTTGGGGTGTCTTCTTTCCAAAATGGGGTCACATGTGGGGTATTTATACTGTCCTGGCATTTTAGGGGCCCCTAAAGCGTGAGAAGAAGTCTGAATCCAAATGCGTAAAAATGCCCTGTGAAATCCTAAAGGTACTCATTAGCTGCAAAAAGTGGCACACATGTGGATCGCCGTAGCTCAGGAGAAGTAGGCAATGTGTTTTGGGGTGTATTTTTATATATACCCATACTTTGTGTGAAAATATCTCTGTAAACGACAACTTTTAAAAATTTTTATACAAAGTTGACAATTTACAGAGATATTTCTCTCACTCCAACATGGGTGTATGTAAAAATACACCCCAAAACACATTGCCCTACTTCTCCTGAGTACGGCGATACCACATGAGTGACACTTTTTGCAGCCTGGGTGCGCAAAAGGGCCCAAATTCCAACGAGTACCTTTAGGTTTTACATGGCGGCTCACAATTTAGCCCCGCCCAAAATGCCAGAACAGTAAACACACCCCACAAATGACCCTATTTCGGAAAGTAGACACTCCAAGGTATTCACTGAGGGGCATAGTGAGTCCGTCTGAGATTTTTTTTTTTGCCAGAAGTTATCAGAAATTGAAACTTTTTTTTTTCTCAGAAAGTGTCATTTTCCGCTAACTTGTGAAAAAAATGAAATGATACATGAACTCACCATGCCCCTCCGTGAATACTTTGGGGTGTCTTCTTTCTAAAATGGTGTCATTTGGGGGTATTTATACTATCCTGACATTCTAGCACCTGAAGAAACATGACAGGTGCTCAGAAAGTCAGACCTGCTTCAAAATGCCGAAATTCACTTTTTTGCACCATAGTTTGTAAACGCTATAACTTTTACCCAAACCAATAAATATACACTTATTGGATTTTTTTATCAAAGACATGTAGAACAATAAATTTAGAGAAAAATTTATATAGAAATGTAGTTTTTTTAAAAAATTTATAACAGAAAGTGAAAATGTCATTTTTTTGCAAAATTTCGGTCATTTTTGATTAATAGCAAAAAAGTAAAAATGTCAGCAGCAATGAAATACCACCAAATGAAAGCTCTATTAGTGAGAAGAAAAGGAGGTAAAATTCATTTGGGTGGTAAGTTGCATGACGAGCAATAAACGGTGAAAGTAGTGTAGTGCGGAATGGTAAAAAGTGGCCTGGTCATTAAGGGTGTTTAAGCTAGGGGCTGATGTAGTTAGTAGTGCGGACGAAGGGCGTACATGTACGCCCTTCGTCCTTAAGGGGTTAAATCATGCTGTTGATGCTGCAGCATGTCATGAAGATGTTGAGTTACATTTGGGCCTTTTAACATAACGTCTGCTGCTGCCTGTGCTGCCGACTGGGCCAAGCTACATGTTGCCCTGATAATACACCACTCCTTAAATCTTGCTGTTGATGCTGCTGCATGTCATGAAGATGTTGAGTTACATTTGTTCGCACAAGGAACAATCATAGAGTCCAGACCTTCACACCTTTAGTAAAATTTCGATTGGGTTATTTTATTTTTTATTATAAACTGGAAGTGTACTTACCTGCAAGTGCCTGCCGTTATTCTGCCTAGTTACAAATGGAAACTTATGAGTCAGCATTCTAGTACTGTGTTAACTCTAGATGCTGTATGTCCTGATCGTGCGTAGACAACCATCATGGACCTGATTTTATCTTTTGCACTTTAACAAGTATAGAATTATGAATTCTCTTAACCTGGTTTGCATGTTTCAGTATTCTCGCATGTGCTCAGCTTATTTATGTATTGTCAATATTTTGACATGCAAATATTTATTTAAATAATCTTTTTAAAAATACATTTTATCTAGCGTTGTTCGGCTTCATTCACAAAATGAAATGATTTTACTTTATTTTATTATTTTCTATTTTAAATTAAGTGTGGTTTGGGGCGGCTATGTTGTTGTTCATGCTGTAGCACGGTGTAGCACGGTGTGGACCGCATGTGGCTTTCACTTGTCAAAAGGTATTGTGCAGTTGGCATTGTACAGGACTGATTGATGAACCTACAAAAATTTATATATATATATATTTTTGTCACACGGATTTAGGATCCAACACGGTGTTGTCTGTCGTTCTGGGAGGGATGGCTGACTTCCGTGTTGATCTCTCTACATGGTTGGGTGTGACTGGCGTTATACTCATCCGTGTTTTGTGAATGGATGCGTGTAGCAACATGTAAATATGTATAGGTACTTTTCTTGTTTATGTTACTTATTGGCAATTATTTGATGAGGATTTGCACATGCTAATTATATATAACCACTGCTTTATGATTTTAAGTATAAACTGTGTACTATATGATGTTCTTGGTGCCATGTCACCGGTTAGAGAATTCATATAATCATTGTCATGTAATCAATCACATGTTTTTATCTGTATGGCGGAAGCAATGCTACAACATGCAAAGTACAAAAAAATTTGGATGCTATCGAAGATCCATGCTGGTTAGTTCTTACCCCTACCATTTATTTGTTCCAACATTGTTCCTTTTTTTGTTTTATATTTCTGATAATAAAATTTTATTGTAAATAAATTTTTGGAATTTGTAAAAGTTAAAAATTTTGCTAATTTGATAAATCAAACAAGGATTTTTGTAGTTATTATTACTCTGTTCAAGTTTTGTATTTTAATAGTTAATTGTTTGATGAAAAAATACATTTTGTTATTTACGATAATTTGACATTTATGTTAGTACATAAAATATTTTAGTTAGTAGGAAAATTAACCAAAAAGTTTATTTTAAATGTAACTCTGGACTATTAGAATGCTTTGCTTTGTACTTAATATTTAAGACACAACCGTTACCAATGACTACTACTATCGTGATCCATTTGAGTTATGTATAGGCCTCATACTACCTAATTTCTATATACCTGCGGATGCTGTATGTTAGGATACTGATGAGTTTGGGAACAGACTCTAGGGGCCTTTACTTAAAAAAAATGTTTGACAATTATACCGAAAACTTCAAATTTTTTTTTATTTAAAAAAATAAAACTGTAAACAATATAATTACAAAAAAAAATATATATGTATAATCGAACAAATCTCAATAGGGCAATGCCCTCATTTGTTTTGTTATTTTTTTTAGACGCGCCACAGCCTTGGTGTGCCTCTCCTCCATTTCTTTCAGGCCGTTGGCAAACTGGAGCTTGAGCTCCCACAGCTTTCGGAGATGCTGCTCCTGGAAGGCCTTCACGGCTTTCTGGTGCTCCCTCTCTATGTCCAGAATGCTTTGTTGCATTTCTTTTAATACTGTAAAAATAAAAACAATAAATAAATAAAATAGACGGTGTCGTTTCAGAAGAAACCCCAGGATGTTGACTTGAAATCTGATTGGCTGTTGGTGGCTCCACCCACTTTTTAACATTTTAATCCCAGTCCTCCAGTGACCAATTTGCATAGTTTGAAGACTGTGCCAATAAAAGTGCAGCGGCAGTTTGAATTTTTCACATTTAAACAAATTTGATAGGGCGTTGTAGACTCCACCCACTTTTTTATAAATATTAATCCCAGTCACCTACTAACCCACGGTGCCAAGTTTGGGGACCCTGGCCTAAATACTGTGAGAATGACAGCTTTTTCAAGTTTTCACACTGAAGTCAACAGTGAAAATTTGATTGGTTGTTTTTGGCCCCGCCCACTTTTTAACATCCCCAAAATTTGACAGAAATTTTCAGGGTGACCCCATGACTAAGTGACCCAAGTTTGGTGACTTTAACTTGAAAGCTGTACGAGTGACAAAACGTAATAGTTTTCCAATGAAAGTCTATGGGACAAAATGGGGTCTCTGGGGGGTAGCTCCAGGGGCCCGGAGGGTGGGATCGGTTAACAAAGCACAAGCAAAGTTTGGTAATTGTACTCCTGACCCTGGGTTCACACTTGAGCGTATTTGATATGCGCTTTTTACGCGCTTTTTTTAGGCGTTTTTTGGAGCGCTTTTTCAGGCGTTTTTGCAAATAAGAAACGCGTGTCATATGCGTATATGTGATCATCTTCCTGGCCCTGAACCAGCTCTTATCTTACTAGTTGCTATGGTGTCAGTGTGGGAGTGGTTTGCTGGGCAAGTTGTAACTTGAAAACGTGCATTCGTACGCACGTTTTTAATACCAGGAAACGCTCAGACGCCCATATTAGCGCGTTCCCATTATAGCCTATGGGAGAAAACGCTCGTCAAAACACCCCAAAGAAGCTCCTGTGCTTCTTTGGGCGTAGGGCGTTTTACAGCGCGTTCGTACGCGCTGTAAAACGCTCAGATGAGAACCAGCCTCATAGGAAAGCATGGTTTCTCTCCTGTTGAGCGTTTTACAGCGCGTACAAACGCGCTGTAAAATGCTTAGGTGTGAACCAGCCCTAAAACTGTGGGAGGAGTAGCGTATAGAAAATTGCTACATTTTCATTGGCCAATGGTATCTCCGCCCACTTTGGGGTGTCCCCCCCAAAATATACCCGTTTATTCGGGTTGACACCAACAATATCTGGTCTGAGTTTGGGGAATAATCATGGCTGCTCGTTATGTCTCAATGGGAATGTGGGAATGTATGCCTCGGTGAATCAGTACGCCTGTAACTATAGGTTTCAGGGAGGTTTTCTTTAGAAATTATTTTGGGCCTGGGTTTTAATAGTCAGAGACATTGGGTGGGACAGGTCACACCCGTACTAAATCTTGGGGTTTAAATAACATTGTGGTTAAAAAGGCTGAATACAGTGTGGATAGGCGATCGGAACACAGAACAATCATAGAGGGGAACCAGACGTCTGGAAGACTGTAAAGAGTGTTGAGATAGTACTTTTTTGATATCCCGCTTGTGCGGAACTGTAAGTGTGGGACTAAAGGTTCTCCGATATGTGTGGGCTGAAGAAAGATTATTAGTAAAGCTTTAACATGCTTCTTGTTTGCACCAAAAAGTATGTCTATGGTGAAGACTAAACTGACACGTGTTTGTGTGTTTGTGTGTGAACAGTGAGTGAGTGAAAACAGCCACAGCACATACTTACACTCCTTGTGGGGGTGGTGATGAGCTCCTTCTCCTCCTCGTCCCCGTCATCAGCCACTTGAGGGGGTGAGGTGGGTTGAGGTGAAGGTCCGCCCTCCACTCCTGCCACTGACTCCTCTGGGGGGCTAGGGGCATGTTGTTGCCCTGAGGGTCTGGCCTCCTCCTCTGACGCCAAGACTTCCCACAACTGCTGTCAACACTCAGTAATCATTATACCTGGACATTTTTCGTCCCGGATCTCGCAGATTCTTTCAGCATGCCTCCTCTTCGTGTCTGACCATTTTTTTAAAATGGCCAGACATTTGTGCTGGCCTTCATAGTCCGGCCACAGCTCATAGCCGATCCTGCACACTATTTATTTTTTTTTTGCATGGCAGCGGCTCTGGTCGTATCCTTGCTCCAACATGCGTTGCAGTATAAAAAAAAAGCATATGATCAGATTTTATAACGGTAACTTTAAATCTAATATTTCACTTTCAAACACTAATAATATTTGGTTTGGTGATTGAGATGATGAATAAATGTTGGTGACTATGGCTAAGGCAGCACACGGCGAGAGGTTCCCTGGGCTTAAACTACGATATGCAGAGCTTTCAGTTAGACTGTCTATCGCAGTGCGCTGCCTTACTGTTGCCGTACCGCCGCCCCGCCACCATTATAGTCAATAGGACGAAGCGTCATTCTAGGGGCGTAGGTGAACTAGCGGCAGTACAGATACGACAGGCTGTTCATCTTCCTGCAATAGTCAGATCTACTCCCTGCCGCTAATGTTAAAGTCCCCCAAAATATACCCGTTTATTCGGGTTGACACCAACAATATCTGGTCTGAGTTTGGGGAATAATCATGGCTGCTCGTTATGTCTCAATGAGAATGTGGGAATGTATGCCTCGGTGAATCAGTACGCCTGTAACTATAGGTTTCAGGGAGGTTTTCTTTAGAAATTATTTTGGGCCTGGGTTTTAATAGTCAGAGACATTGGGTGGGACAGGTCACACCCGTACTAAATCTTGGGGTTTAAATAACATTGTGGTTAAAAAGGCTGAATACAGTGTGGATAGGCGATCGGAACACAGAACAATCATAGAGGGGAACCAGACGTCTGGAAGACTGTAAAGAGTGTTGAGATAGTACTTTTTTGATATCCCGCTTGTACGGAACTGTAAGTGTGGGACTAAAGGTTCTCCGATATGTGTGGGCTGAAGAAAAAATATTAGTAAAGCTTTAACATGCTTATTGTTTGCACCAAAAAAGTATGTATGGTGAAGACTAAACTGACACGTGTTTGTGTGTTTGTGTGTGAACAGTGAGTGAGTGAAAACAGCCACAGCACATACTTACACTCCTTGTGGGGGGTGGTGATGAGCTCCTTCTCCTCCTCGTCCCCGTCATCAGCCACTTGAGGGGGTGAGGTGGGTTGGGGTGAAGGTCCGCCCTCCACTCCTGCCACTGACTCCTCTGGGGGGCTAGGGGCATGTTGTTGCCCTGAGGGTCCGGCCTCCTCCTCTGACGCCAAGACTTCCCACAACTGCTGTCAACACTCAGTAATCATTATACCTGGACATTTTTCGTCCCGGATCTCGCAGATTCTTTCAGCATGCCTCCTCTTCGTGTCTGACCATTTTTTTTAAAATGGCCAGACATTTGTGCTGGCCCTCATAGTCCGGCCACAGCTCATAGCCGATCCTGCACACTATTTTATTTTTTTCTGCATGGGAGCGGGTCTGGTCGTATCCTTGCTCCAACATGAGTTGCAGTATAAAAAAAAAGCATATGATCAGATTTTATAACGGTAACTTTAAATCTAATATTTCACTTTCAAACACTAATAATATTTGGTTTGGTGGTTGAGTTGATGAATAAATGTTGGTGACTATGGCTAAGGCAGCACACGGCGAGAGGTTCCCTGGGCTTAAACTACGACATGCAGAGCTTTCAGTTAGACTGTCTATCGCCGCCCCCGCCACAATTATAGTCAATAGGGACGAAGCGTCATTCTAGGGGTGTAGGTGAACTAGCGGCAGTACGGATCCGACAGGCTGTTCATCTTCCTGCAATAGTCAGATCTACTCCCCTGCCGCTAATGTTAAAGTCGCCTAAGCTTATTTTTATATTTTTGGGTATTGTGTTGAAATTGTATGTGGGGGGGGCGTGGTCTGGCTGCCGAGGAAGATTTCTGCGTAACACCGGAGCTCCTGCCTTGACACCGTTTCAAGCGACGAATTTACCGCATTGCACACCTCGACCACCCTAATTCCACCCTCTACCTTACTGGGGGTTCGAGTGGAGATGACGGGGCGTAAGAGGAAAACGGCTAAACATCCGCGGCTCTCCAAATTTTACTTTGAAAAGGAGGATCCTACTAGTTAAGATCAGCATATAAAGGAACACTATCCTACAATCAAACATCTATATCTCAAAAATACGGATGGCACAAAGTTCCATTAAAATAAATAGTTTATTGATAACATTATTAAAAACATACACTACAAATCATTATGCATGGGAAACCATTCATAAAAGCACCACAACACATCCTGCAAATAAGTTGTGCCCAGGGTAAATACGCCCAGTATAGCTACTCCACGATAGTCTTAACTATGTCCTAACTAAGATAGTCCTCCTACTTTCTATAGTACAGCCCTTAAACATTGGTATAAGATAAATCACAGGTATGGCACCATCAGGCATCAACATACATAAACTGCTGTATCCTTATCTTCAGTAAATGAACCTGGCTGACCCATATAGCATTAATAAATAGATCGAGATAGCATACCCTTAAAAAGTGCTCCAGTGCAGGAATGGCGCCCCTCTACGTGCGTTTAGCGTGTTTAGCTTCGTCAGGAGGAGAGGAGGCTCTCCTCCTGACGGCAAACACGCTGAAACGTGTCAGATGTATTGGAACTTTTGACAGAGCCTCATCTGAGATCATATCAATCCTAGGAAAACATTGGAGCATTCTCATGTCAGATAAGGACTTACAAGGGGTCATAAACCCATACCCAAATATAACTTACCGTCGGGGGCAGAATCTGAAAGATCTATTAGTCCATAGTCATCATCAGGACCAACGACCTCAGAAACAACTGGATAGCAATCCTGGTTCGGTACCATGCAGCGATTGTAATTTTTGTAGATTTATTTACAAGACCAAATCCTTTACGAACCCCTATGATGGAAAAAATTATGAAATTAGACAGAGAATTACATGCAAGTCCAAGGGGGTGATATACTTGGCTAGCTGTACCTGCCCAAAGCTGTATGTAGGTAAAACTACACAAGAACTAAGGCGACGGATATCAGGACATCTTAGTGCTATTGGAACTAAAAAGGATACCTCTATTTCTAGACATATCCGACATCAACATAACGGGAAACTGGATGTCCTGAAGTTCTGGGGAATAGAGAAATTATCCCTTGGACCTAGAGGTGGTAATTTAGATAAAAAACTTCTTCAAGTTGAAGCAAGGTGGATAGAGAGATTAAATACCATGAATCCAGTGGGCCTAAATGAAGGGTTTTCCTTCAGTGCTTTCCTCTAAATAACACCCCACAGGGAACAATGATTCATCAGATATAATTATGAATGAATATCTAGGGACTGCCACTGTGTTTCCCCTAGGACATCTTGATGTATATATAAAGGGCTATTAACTGTGGATTGTTTCAATTTCAAAATGAACCTGAATTAAATATCCCTGAAAATAATAGTCTTTTAATAAACGTGGTGCAATTTGAGCATTTGACCCACTATTTTCAGTGTTATCTGCTGTATTCAATTGAAGTTTTTGTATCTACACAAGTACTAATGTACACCAGTTTTAAAGACTATTAATTCAAATATGTGGATGTTATTAATTCAAACATGTGCACGTTATCTGAAATATGCGCATCATGACTGCGCTGGAAACTTAATTACTTGAGTCATGCGCAGTTATCATTTGTTTTCTCTACGGCAGCGCCTAAGTCCGATGACATGCGCACATATTGTCGTGTGTCTATAAAACCAATCACCTAAGTCATGCGCAGTTATTACTCCTCTCTTGATGGTAGTGTCTAAGTCCGATGACATGCGCATTACCGCTTGCGTGCTTGCTTCATAAAACCTATCACCGAAGTCATGCGCAGTAACTGCCTACCTACCTTTTTCCATCGGCAGAATCTAAGTCGAATGACATGCGCGAACAGTGATGCGGATGACGTATATTTAATACGTCATCATCTGGACGCACTTTTTGGTGACGGCGCTTGCTATCGTAATAACTCTTTTCTCTATAGGTAGCATCAGTTGTCTTTCATCTACATTGCCCAATGAGGGAGCTGGAGCGGCCAGGGAGGGGTTTCCCCGATAATAAAGATCGCAATGTTCTGGCGCCCGATTCCTTAGCTCAACCCCCTGAAGAAGCCACATATGTGGTGAAACATGTTGGGGAGCTAATAGGGATTGTGTTCTTTTAACTAAACGAGGTTGTGGTGCAGCAAGGGGTTAAGGTCCGTACTGCAGACAGTCCCCCCATTTGAGCACTGGTGGAGTTAACCAGCGCTCCTACACTGGCTTTGACGTTCTAAGACTGACTCTGTCACAATGTTGCGAAAATAGTGTTACTCTGTATACAATTGTAAATCAATCATTAATCAGTAGTGATACAAACATACAGTGCACCCTCCTCGCTGTTTTTAAAGGGTTTACTAGTTTGGCAAGAGGCATATTTAAACGCCCCCCCCTTTTTTATAAATGAATTGAATAAAGATTAAACTTTTTATTAGCCATAAACAGGACATTTCTTGGCCTTAACAGGTCATTATGTGTTGATTATAAGTAATTTAAGTCCTGGGCACCATAGGGTCTCTTTTGGTGCGATGGTTTTCTGTTGCGGCATGTGTCGTACCCGCACATTTACCAGTCACACTTTCAATCAAAGTCCAGAGGGGTTATGCTTGCTATTCGCAACTCAGTGGCATATTCTCATATAGAAGATATAGCAGATCCCAAGGGAAGATATCTTATAGTGATTGGCTTACTGAACGCTGAATTGTATACTATTGTGTCCATATACGCTCCGAACAATGGTCAGATTGCCTTTCTTAGGACAGTACTGAGACTCGTTCATAAGAATAAGAAGGGGAAGCTGATTATATGCGGGGACTTTAATTTGACTGTCGACCCACTACTAGATACCTCCTCGTCACCCCTTAGACAAGGCCCATCTTTGGCCTCTATTTTGTGGCAGGAAGAATTGTTTGATGTGTGGCGTATACACCATGCTTCGGCTAGGGATTATTCTTTTCATTCAGTGGTGCAATACATGTACTCCAGAATTGATCTCTTTCTGGTTGATAGAGCGCTTCTTCCCTATACCCAGACTTCCTCCTTGGAGAGTATTAAATGGTCGGATCACTCTGCTATCACTTTGGTGGTCTCTGAAAGAATCAACTTTCCCCAGGTGTACTTGTGGAGAAGCAGTCCTGCAGTGTTGAATGACCCCATATATGGCGCGCGCATAGCGAACAATGTCGCTGAATTTTTTGATATTAATGTACAGGAGGTGGTTGACCCTATAGTCCTATGGAATGCACATAAAGCTTGTATCCGTGGTTACTTAATCCAGCAGGGCGCAGCCCGTAAGAAAAAACTTGAGGAGACTATCTCTTCGTTACTCTCTAAGATACAACTTGTAGAAGCCAGAAATAAAAGGAATCCCACCCCTTTATTGGCGGATGAACTCAGACGCCTCAGGCAGGAACTGAGGGGGTATATGCTTTTCTCATACGAGAAGATGCTCCGCAAATCCAAGGCCAGATACTATTCCCAGGACAATAAATTTGCTAGCTGCAAAGTTTAAAAACTGCCATACGAAGAGTCATATACCTCACTTGATTCATCCTGAATCTCAGGATAAATTATATTCCCCTCCACATATAGCGAACGGTTTCCAGGCATATTATAATGAACTTTATAACTTGCAGAACTCTATCCCTACTCCCCCGAATTTGGAAGCTTCAGTTAACTCTTATTTCCTCTCTAAGTCTGCCGTCTTTAACAGACTCCCAACTGCAAACTCTTAATCTCCCTATTACAACTGAGGAGGTGGAGGCGGTAATCAGCTCCCTCCCTGCTGACAAGGCCCCCGGACCCGATGGGTTTGCCAATCATTATTATAAAAGATTTAAAACTCTTTTGAGCCCTCATCTGAGGAATTTTTGTCAGGCAGCCATGGATACAGGGTCCCTCCCTTCTGAAAATCTGCAAGCTCTTATTATTACCCTGCCCAAACCAGGGAAGACCCCAGACAAGCCTCAAAATTTTAGGCCCATCTCCCTCCTCAACCAGGATGTAAAAATATACGCTAAACTATTGGCGGTCAGGGTGGCGAAGATTCTGCCACAGGCGGGGTTTGTCCCATCTCGCCAAACCTTTTTTAATACAAGGCGCATTGGACCTTTGCTTTCTCTGTGCTACGGACAATGGGGTTTGGCGGCCCTATACTTATGGCCATCAATGCCTTATACAGCAACCCCACGGCCAAAACTTATGTCAACGGCTCGCTGTCTGACCAATTTGCTCTCACCAATGGAATGCGTCAGGGTTGCCCCCTGTCGCCCCTGATATTTATCATAGCAATGGAACCCCTTGCACAGGCTATTAGAATGGATGCTGCTGTCTCTGGGGTATTGATTGGTGGACACTCTCACAAAATACCTTTATACGCAGAAGATGTGTTCCTGTGTCTCACTGACCCAGTGGTTTCCCTGCCTGCGGTGATGGCTCAAATTGCTAGATATGGCGATCTCTCCTACTATCATCTGAATTCGGCCAAAACACAGGCTCTTCCGGTCAACATCCCAGCAGACATCGTAGCTACTTTTCAGGAAACTTGGTCGTTTGACTGGCAGTCTCGAAGCATTAAATATTTAGGAACGTATTTGGCAACATCCCCTGCCCAATTATATTCCTTGAACTATGAGATGCTCCTCCAGTCTACTGAAAAAGAATTGAATGATTTCGCTAGACAGGACACTTCATGGTTAGGCAGGATAGCTTCCTTTAAAATGCTTATTCTCCCGAAATTCCTGTACCTATATAGGACCTTGCCCATCTTGCTCCCGGACAGGTTTTTTGCTCGGGCTCACACCCTTCTTTCTAAGTACACCTGGGGAAACAAACGCCCTAGAATCGACCGCACCATCCTTATCAGGGAGAAGCTTAAGGGAGGATTAGCTTTGCCGGATCTTAAAATGTATTATATTTCTGTCTTGGTCTCTATGGTGAGGGGTTGGATGGGGAAATTTCGTGATGCTCCATGGGTCCAGGTGGAGGAAAGCTTAACAATGGGTTACTCCCTACCAGAATTACTGTGCTTGATTTTCTGGCAGCTCCCTCAGCCGAAGAATTTGTGCCCTACAGTCCTGGCTTCATTAATAGCTTGGAAAAGATACCATGCCCTAGTTGGGACGGACGAGCCTCCATCCCTTTCATCGATACCTTTATCTCTGGTGCAATCCCTGCTCCCGCACTCTGATCTCTCGAACTGGTTGTCAGGACCGATTAAATGTATAGGAGATTTGATGGAACATAATGTGCTTTTGCCCTTTGATTTACTATGCAGCAAATATTCCCTCCCGAAACATGACTTCTATAAATATCTTCAGGCCAGGCACTTACTTCAGGGCATCCAACCCTCGAAAATTAGACCGGATGTTCTGGCTAAAGTGTATGTGTCCTGTAATTCGAAGGGTTTGAAGCCATTATATAACTCGTTGGTGAATCCACGTCGGTTTCACCATTCTCACCCCATGAGATCCTGGGAAACCGAACTTGGAAGAACCTTTTCGGAGACAGAGTGGGCGCGAGCCCTTAGTATGGTTCACAAACACTTACATTGTGCTTCCCATGTAGAGTCTGCACTTAAAACGATTCTCCGATGGTATTACACCCCTGATAGATTAGCATATATGTACGACTCCACTTCTGCTTTGTGCTGGAGGGGGTGTGGTTGCAGGGGTACCTTACTCCATATTTTATGGTCATGCCCTGTTATAAGGGATTACTGGAACAGGTGTGGCGACTTTTTGTCAAAAATGCTTACTACCTCGCTGGCCTGGGAACCCCATGTGGTATTGTTGTTTCTGGGGGTGGATTTATTGCCCCCCTCCCTCAGGAGATTTTTCAGCATTTTCTGCGTCGTAGCCAAATTACAGCTGCTACGTAAATGGAAAATTGCGGAAATCCCTCTCTTTGAGGATTTAATCGCTCCCCCTAATATCACCTACGCATATGAAAAAATTATTGCACTGGGCAACGGTACTTTCCGCTTATTTCAATTGAATTGGGCCTCCTGGGCAGCATCCCCATGGTGTTCCTCCCCTTGAGCTTGGGGTTTAGGTGACAGACCGGGACACGTTCCCGTGATATGATTGATACAGACCTGTATATTATATTATATAACTACATGCTAGTACCAGGCGTAGGTTGAAGATCATTGTCGGTTACCTCATTATCTTCACTGTGACACGCAGGCATCACTTCCTTTCTTTCTTTCTTTGTTCTTATTGTATTTCCTGTTGGATTTACTTTGTGTTTTATGAGGCTGTATTACATGCATTTATCATCGCAGAATGCCTCGGGAGCCGTCGAGGAGTACGCGTTTTGCTATATGTACTTGTTTTAAAAAATTAATAAAAATTATTGAAACAAAATTGTATGTGTGTGTAGTATGAGATATTGGACATTGGCCATCTGAGGAGAGATGTACCTGTCTATTGAAGTGACGATACGGTATAGGGTGTAAGGCTGGTTCGCCTCCCGTGGTGCACCCTGGGTAACGCTAAAAGAACCAGCAAATACTAAATGTCAAACCTTACTTCTCCTGACCAACGAGACACTTATTAGAATCTATATACAAGGCATCCTCAAACTGCGGCCCTCCAGCTGTTTCTAAACTAAAAATCACATCATTTCATGACAGCCTACAGCTTTCATCCTATAGAGGGGCATCATGGGAGTTGTAGTTTTACAACAGCTGGAGGACCGCAGTTTGAGAATGCCTGTTATAGACTGTGTATGTGTGTGTGTGTGTTAGGGGTAGGGGTGGGGGTGTCAGAGGTGGTGTGGGTTTGAGGGGGTCTGATGGTATGTAGTGATGGGTATATAGTGTGGGTATATTGTGTGAGACAGAAGATTAGATGTGCAATCTGAATCATATATAGATTTGTCTGCTATCCATTTTTTTAACCACCGTAGTGTGGTGCGGTTGTGCATATATACAGGGAGCATATCCTGCACTTGTAGTCCGTTGCTGATGGCAATCAACAGCAAAAAATTGGAAGATGCCAGCAACGGACTACTCTGTAAACAGCGATGCCGGCGGATACAGCAGGGATTGGCTATCGGGGACTGCCGTACCCCTGCAGAGATTGGTCAGGCGCAGCTCCTGCACCCACCCGATCATCTTGCCGTGCATGTACGGCGGAATGCGTTCTGGCACAAGTTCCCAGCGTTTTGCGTTAAGGGGTTAATGACAGTGAACTCCACAATGCCCACCCCTTTAATAGTGGCCCCTGCCCCCATGCATGTAGCAGTGTAGTTTTGTCGTCATACATCATATGACTGAATACTTAAGGACCTGCGAACTATTGAAACCTGTGATCACTTGTTATGGCAACCTGGGGACATGCCAGCTTCTATTGGCTGATAAGGGACATGTGGCCTTGTGTATGGCAGTTGGGGGCTTGTTTTGACTAATGCAGGTCATTTTTGGGGAATATCTCAGGAATAATACGTCCTAGAGAGCTGAGCCCCGGTCTAAAACCTTCCCAGACACCTGATATACCCGTCTGGCAAATTTAGTGAAGATCGGTCCAGTCGTTTGGTCGCCCATAAATAACAGACAGACAGAAACTCATTTCTATATATATAAGAGATTAGTAGATATTAATGATTTGGGGCAATAAATATTGTTTTTGAATGCCAACAATACTTGTTTCTACAAATCATTTATATGTAAGCACTGCAGTAAGCAAAATTTGTGAAATGAGATTTTATATGTATTGCAAAAATTTGAGAATGTTTTATCTCCATAAACATACATTTGAATGTTACAAGCGTGTGAAATGTACTTATAGCTGTAATGTAATGTTCAATAACTTACTGTGATCAGGATATCTTCCTCCTTTCTGGTGAAATTGTTTCCGACCATCTTTGTTCACATGGATCGCATGCACCAACAAAACTTGTTGTAACTGCTCCCTGGAAGAAGCAACGCCCGTATGTGCACGTGCGCATGTGCATAAGCACGCGCACATACGAATAAGTTATTGCCGACTGACGAACTTGAATAACATCTGTACGCACACGAATATTTCTATGAAAATTATTCGCATTATAGTCGCTTTGTACGGATACAGAACTACAAATACGATTGGCTTGATCGAATTAGCAAATAGGTGAATGCGAATATATCGCTATATTCGCTAATTCAAAAAATGCATTTGCAATAAGAAAGTTGCCTATAGACAGCTCTAAGTTGGATGCGCAATGCGAAAATATTACTATCTTTTTTTTTTTTTACGCAATGAACAGAATATGAAGATGACTAAGTAAGTATTCTGAATATTGAAAAAAAAATAGTAATTTTTTTCGGATTGCGCATCCAACTTAGAGCATTCGTTCATGCTTGCAAGCCAATAGGAAATATGCCTTTATATCCAATTTGAAGTTCAATTTGCATAATACTGAATAATGTATTCGCATATTATTCGCGATAATTAAAATAATGCCGAATATTCGATTCGGCAAATATATCACGAATATTCATTCGAATATTCGCGATATTTCGTAGAATTTGAATATAGCACCTCCCACTCATCACTGATGGTTATGGTCAGTGCTCCTACATCAGAGTGATAGGAGAAGAAAAGATACACTGTGCCCTGGTTATGGGAAAGGTCAGAGTCGCACCTAACAGTATTCAGACAATACCAAGACTTGAACTGACAGTGGCTGTTGTTTCAGCATCAGTAAGCAAGTTTCTGAGAGAAGAACTGGAGTTATCGTTAATTTCTAACGATAATTTGTTTTCCCTTAGTCCTAACAGCAGCACAGATGGGGTTAACCACCCCCGTGGACTGGCAGGACCGGCGGAATGTTTAATGAGCCCAAGACTAATAACTCAATTTAACAATTAAGTATCTCCTTAAAAGGAGGAAGTCAACCCCCAGCCCACTGTGTTTATAGCAAGAAAAAAACTAGACTTACTAGGGTGGGAAATTTGTGTGCTGCTGTTAGGACTAAGGGAAAACAAATTATCGTTAGAAATTAACGATTCCCTTACGTCCTACCAGCAGCACAGATGGGGAGATAGCAAGAAGAAACCCCTAGGGAGGGCCTTCCTGCCTGGCAGAACTAAGAAAAGTCTGCCCAAAGGCCGAAACTCAGCTAGACTGGCATCTAGTCTATAATGGGAGATGAATGTCGATTCAGAGCTCCAGGAGGCAGCTTTGCAAATCATGTTGAGAGGCAGAAGACTCCTCTCGGCAAAAGAAGTAGCCACAACTCTAGTAGAGTGGGCCTTCACGAATCCCGGAGGGTCCAGATTGTGGAAACAAAGGATTCCTTAATAGCCTCCTCAATCCACCGACTGATGGAAGGTTTGGATGCCTTATAGCCTTTAAACTTACCGGCAACAGGATTAGCAGATTCTCATCTTTCCTGAACTCCTTGATCTATCCACATAGATCCGGAGACATCTCGACGTCCAGAGGATGTCTAGCAGGTTCCTAGGAGGAGGTGGTAGATGTCGACAGAACCGGGAGGAATATCACCTGGTTGATGTTCTGGAAGGAAGGAACTTTAGGCCTACAATACGGGAGGAATCTAAGAAGGTCCCGGTCATGTAAGAATAGGGCTCATGTGCTGAGAGAGCTTGAAGCTCAGAGACCCTCTTGGCCAAAGTCACTGCAAGGAGAAACACAAACTTCCAAGTGACGAACTTGATGTCCACCTCCTCTAACGGTTCAAAGGGGGAGATGCTAACCCCTGAGAACTACTGAAAAACCCATTGAAAAAAGGGGTCTCAGTACTGTAGGCTTTTATCTTTCAGCTCCTTTAAGGAACCGTTTGATCAGCGGGTCCTGAGAAAAAGCCTGTTAAGGCAAGCTGAGATGGCTGAAACTTGAACCTTCAGAGTAGAAGGGCAAGGCCTCTATCAAGGCCGTCTTGCAGGAACTGAAGGATAGCGGAGAGGGGCGGATCTGCAGACGCCACCTCAGTTGAGGTACAACAGGATGAGAATATCCTCATAATACAAGAGTAGGCTCTCTTGTAGAGTCCGCTCTAGAATGAGACAGCGTTCTCAGGACCGACTCTGAAAGCCCTTCTATTCTGGGAAGGGACTGATCAACCTCCAGGCTGTCAGGTTGAATCTGTGCAGATCTGAGCAGAGGTGAGTGTCCCACGACACCAGGGTCTGCTGTGGGGGAGCCTCCAATATTGTCCTCGACTCAACTGGGTGAGCTAGGTAAACCAGGATCTCTTCGGCCAAAACAGTATGATGGCTATCACCGAGGCCTGATCCTGACGGATTTTCATCAATACCCTCGGTATCATGGAAAAGGGAGGGAAGATGTAAGCCAGCCTGAACCTCCAGGATATTGACAGAGCGTCTAACGCCAGGGGTTTGTCCTCCCTGTAGAGGGAGCAGAACCTCTCCACCTTGGCATTGAACCTTGTTGCCATGAGATCCACCTCTGGCATACCCACTTGAGGACTATCTGCTTGATTCTCCGGATGTAAAGACCACTCCACCGACGGAAGACCGCGGCTCAGCCGCTATCATATTGAGGGAGCCTTGGATGTGGATCGCAGATAAGTGGGAAGGTACAACTCTGCCTAATCCAGAATCACCCCGATCTCTGACAAGAGGGAAGTGATCTCGTGCCTCCCTGCTGGTTGATGTAAAGTACCGCAGTCACATTGTCTGACTGGACTTTCACCGCTTTGCCCCGGATCTGAGGGGCTAAGTGAAGGAGGGCTAGCCGGATAGCTTGAATCTCGCAGAGATTGGATGAAAGAAGCCACTCCTGAGGAAACCCGGTCCCGTGAACTGGAGAGTCATCTAGGTGAGCGTCCCAGCCTACTTAGGACGCATCCGTAGTCAATATGACCCAGACTGGCTGGGTCATAGACTTCCCGTCTAAAAGATGGCACCACCATCTGAGGGAATACCGAGTTTGCCAAGTCAGGGAGCACAGGGAGTTTAGCCCAGCAGGGCTGCCATTCCATTAGGAGAGGACCTCCGACTGTAGAGGGCGGAGGTGCCTTAGAGCCCAAGGGACTGCTTCCGCAGACGCTGACATGAGCCCCAACATCTTCATGAGAGTCCGGATTGGAACTCGCCGGGGAAAGGAACTTGCTGTGTTCTGAACCCGGAATCTTCTTTCTGGAGTCAACTGGAGCGACATCCCAGTGGAGTCGATTATGAAGCCTAGATATCTTACTGAAGTCGACGGGCTCACGTTCGACTTCTAACAGCTGATGATCCAACCTAGGTGGAACAGAAAGGAGATTGTTACCTGAAGAAGTTGGGTTAGGACCGCTAGAGCAGAGGCTTTCAAAGCCAGTTGTCCAGATAAGGAATGATGGTCAGTCCTTGAAGCCTCAAAGCCGCCACCACAGAACCACCACCTTGGTAAAAATGTGAGGGGCAGAAGAAAAGCCAAAGACAAACAGAAGATGCCTGACGACACCGGACACCTGGACCGTGATCCTGATATACTTCCTGGAACCAGGATGGATTGGGATGTGCAGATATGCATTCTTGAGGTCCAGGGTTGCCATCACGTCTCCAGGATTGATGACGTGAACTACTGACCTGATGGTTTCTACACGAAACTTCACCTTCCTTATAAATCAATTGAAATATCTCAGATCAATAATCATCCGGAGATCTCCTGAAGCCTTGGGAACCAGAAAAACTGGTGAATAGATCCCTAGGCCCCGTTCTCCTGCCGGAACCTCCTCCAGAGCCCCTTTGCAAATGTAGTCCTGAATGTAGGCCTCTAGGATCGCCTCCTTGGCAGCTTGTAGAAGGTTGATCTTGACAAACCTGTCCAGAGGAATAGAGGTGTTGTTGACTAAATAACCGTTGAAAATGATATTCAGGACCCCGGGATCCGAGATCTCTTGGATCTATTCCTCTCAGAAGTGGGAGAGACGACTCCGACGGGTACATGAAGCTTAGGAATGGGGAAGCTTATTGGCAGGACGGCAGGAGTAACGGGAATTAACCAAGAGCCTCGAAGAGGCCCGTAGTCAGGAGGTGGATTTTCCATCTTTGGCTCCTCAAGCCCTTTCGCTGTGCTCTCTAGTCACTCTGTATTTTGAGGAATTGTCAGGGACCCAAGGCTTAAGACAAAATGGAATATGGGCCGCTGATCCCAGGGCCATGCTATATATAGGCCACTGATGTTATTTGATAGTATTGTTACAGGGTGCCAAAGGCGCACTTGGTCTACCATGAGCCACAGACCTGCTGCTTAGCTTCAATAGCAAGGATCTGTGTTTGGCCTTGTTCCCAGGACTTGCTTTGATAGCGGGAAGCTCCTCGCTAGCTTCAACTGGAGCTGTGCGGTATCGCACAAGAAGTCCGTAGCCAGGTTGATGGTCTTGAAAGCAGCCAGTATGTCGTCCTGGAAAAAACCTCTGGTTCACATCAACTTGAATTTGATCCAGGCGAGATCGGAGGAACGTAGAGACTTCAAAAGCCACTATGGCTGTCGAAGCGAAGCCGCAGCTGCCGTAACACCCCGTCTTAGTGTGCACTCTGCAATGGGGTCCTGCAGCTAGACTCATCGTCTGCAGGAACCAGAGTGCGCTTGGACAACTTGGCAATAGCCATGTCCACCTTGGGAATGGATCCCCACGAATCCACCAAGGGTTAAGCCATCAGGAACATGGATTTAAACTTCTTTGTTAAAACCGGACCTTTTCCAGGTTTTTTCCACTCTATATCATGATAGAGAGGAGGGTCTCATCCGCTCTAAAGACACGATGTGCCCGAGTAGCGGGAACGGGAGGCTCCCCACAGTCAACATCATGGTCCCCCGACCTGATGGACTTGAGCAACTTCTGTGTCTTTCCAGGGAGAAAACACAAAGTCAGCTCCTCCTCATCCGAGGAGAGAAGAAACTAAGGAGACCAAGGTCTCTCTACCGGGACAGAGGTCTCCATAGGGGCCTGGGCATGAATAGGAAGCCTTGCCATCCAGCAGGCCTATGACTCCTTTAATAGAGCCATTGATACATATCCTGTAACGTAGGTTCACTAGAGGTCAGAAACCTCTAACGGCAGCTGTAACACCTGGTGTAGGTTAAGTCAACATACCCAGGGATTCCCAACCGGTCTCCCAAGCTGGTCTTAGCTCAGCCTTAAGCTGTTTAGCTTCTGCGATCTCACGAGTGCAGGTATGATCAGCTTACAATAACCGTTGACTGCTGCAATGGTAGCAGGATAGATGCTTCCTCTTGGAATCCACTTTCCTGCCTTCCGAATCCCGCAGAGAAGACATCACTGCGGGAAAAAAAGGGACAAATAAAACATTTGTAAACCACCTATCTACACAGGAAAGGTAGAAAAACAGCCCGGAGGCAGCTGAGGAAAAAAACACCACAAGTGGAACAACACCAATTTTAGGACTCTGGGATCTAGCTGAAAAAGCATATGTAGCCAGAGACTGAACTGGAGCACACAGCCTCCCAAAATAAGGGAAGGGGAGGGATAGCCAATCCACCCTTCCCCCAGTAAATCCTCCACAGGAAGATGCATAAAAATATCGCATCTATGAAAAAAATCGTGCCTATGAAAAAATCACGGTCGGATTACCCGGAGGTGATGCAAAAGGAGAGTCCCCGCGTCACCTCCGGAAGATGGCGGCGCACAGGGACCGGGAATCCTGGACCAAGGACGCCGCCAAAATACTCCCAGCCAGGCGCACTAGCGCGGGGCCGGCAGCAAATAAGCTGCCGGCCAAACTGACAAGGTACCTAGGAAAAAGGGCAACGCCGTTACCCAAACGAAAAGAAGGCTCCCGCACTTTCCATAAGAAAGGGGAAACAAACCGCCTAGTCCACCTGTCCAGGAGGACAGAAAAAAACACAGTGGGCTGGGGGTTGACTTCCTCCTTTTAAGGAGATACTTAATTGTTAAATTGAGTTATTAGTCTTGGGCTCATTAAACATTCCGCCGGTCCTGCCAGTCCACGGGGGTGGTTAACCCCATCTGTGCTGCTGGTAGGACGTAAGGGAAAAAATAGATGAAGGATATTTTTGGACAGACTCACAAGTTGTCCTAGGATACATAAACAATGAAGCTCGAAGATTCCATATCTTTGTCGCCAACAGAGTTCAGAAAATTCGGGAAATAACAAATCCAGAAAATTGGCATCACATTGACACAAAGCATAACCAAGCAGATCATGCTTCAAGAGGCCTGAATGTAACACAATTGAAGAATTCTAACTGTTTCACCGGTCCAGAGTTTCTTTGGGAAAAGTTAATCATACCCAGTAAAGTTCATACAGAATTGTCTATGGGTGATCCAGAAGTAAAGGTTGTTCAAACATTGAGCACTGCTGCCAAGTGTCAAGATGACATACTTGAAAGACTAGCCATATGTTCAAAATGGAATACAATCATAAACGTAGTAGCTCGAATTCAACGTTTGGTGAAAGGATTCAGAAAGAAGGAATCATTGAATGTAGAAGAAAGAGTGAAAGCTGAAGAAACAGTCATAAGACTCATTCAACAGAGATTCTACATTGAAGAGTTGAAGAGACTTAGTCAAGTACCAAAAGGGCTTCCAAACAACCACCCATAGTACAAGCCTAATCTTGTTCTGCAGGATGGTATACTGAAGGTGGGAGGGAGACTGGAAAATGGATCGTTATCTAGCAGAGTTAAGCATCCAGCAATTCTACCCAAAAATTCTACCTTCACAAGACTGATTATTGATCACTACCACAACAAATCCTGTCACCAGGGAAGAAGCTTTACCCAAAGCTGTTTGAGAAAAGGTGGTTACTGGACAGTGAAAGGAAGCAAAGTAATAGCAAAGTACATAAGTAAATGTGTAATCTGCAGAAAAGCATCTAGACCTACCGAAGAGCAAAGAATGGCAGATTTGCCGGATGATCGTGCAAACCCATCAACACCATTTCTTTATAGCGGAATGGATTGTTTTGGCCCATTCATTACCAAGCAAAACTGCAAGGAGTACAAGAGATATGGACTAATATTTACATGTCTGAGCTCCAGAGCAATTCACCTGGAAATGTTGGAAGATATGTCAACTGACGCATTCATCAACACCTTGAGATGTTTTATAGCCATTAGAGGTACTGTTAGAGAGTTCAGATCTGCCCAAAGATCTAATTTTGCTGGAACAAGGAACGAATTGAAAAAGGCTCTAAAGGAGATTGATAAGGAAAAAGTAACTAAGTACTTGTTAGAGAAACAGTGTGATTTTCACATGAATGCTCCAAAGGCAAGCCATACAGGAGGAGTTTGGGAGAGACAAATCAGAACTGTAAGAAATGTGTTAAGTTCATTGTTGAAAAAGAACGCCGGAAGAATAGATGAGGCTTTACTTAGGACACTGTTCTATGAAGTAATGTCCATTGTTAACAGTCGTCCACTTACAGTCGACAACATCAACGATCCAACAAGTTTGGAACCTTTAACTCCCAACCATCTACTTCACCTTAAGTCTGATTACATACAGCCATCACCTGCCAAATTCACCAAAGAGGATCTATATGCCAAAAAGAGATGCAGAAGAGTTCAATATCTATCAGAACAGTTTTGGATTAGATGGAGGAAAGAGTACTTAGCCAATCTTACGCTAAGAAGCAAATGGCAAACACCCAGAAGAAATGTTCAAGTTGGTGACATAGTGTTAGTAAAGGAAGAAGATTTACTTAGAAGTCAATGGAAATTAGCCCTAGAAGTTTAAAAGGAGGAAGACGGACTAGTAAGAAGAGTGTTGTTACAAATAGGAGACTCAAAACTTGACAAGAAAGGAAAACGTCTCACTACTCCACTCAAGTTGGAACGTCCTATACAGAAGTTAGTTGTTCTATTTGAGAGTGATAAAAGACACTTGAGAGTTGAGAACCAGATGGAAAATTCCCCAAATTCATGTTCAAGTCCTACTACTTATAACATAGAATTATAGGTAATTTTGGTGATACTGTAGCTGGCCAGCTAAGACCTGTCCTGGGTTGCTAGTATGGCTCACATATGTATACACCCAGACCTGCCAAATAACCTCCATACAGCTCATATGTTTGTATGTTAAAGCCTAAAGCAGAGTTAAATAATGTGATGTATGTTTCTGAATGTCATATAACAGTTATATATATATATATTGTGTTAACAGAAGCATAAAAAGAAAATCTACCTTTTAAGATTCATTATATGTCTGGAAAGGTATGCCAATCACAGCCAGCCTCACACTGCCCAAGAGTCTTGGCCAATCACAGCCAGTTACACACTGAGCCTGTGTGAGAAGTCTCCCTGGCAGATTCTTCCAGAATCATTATTCACCAGAGCAGAGACAGAGAGCTGAACAGATATAGTTCCAGCCAAAGCAGTTCATGGAAGTGAAGGCCAATTAGGTATTTAATACAGCTATATGTGTTCCTATAGTTAATAGTGTGATTAGGACTGTATATTGAACTGGTTTTGTGTTTGCTTACAGTTCCACCAAATCAAATTCAAATCAAACCAAATGCAAATGTAAAGTGCAAATCCAAATCATTGATTAAATCATTGCCTAAACCAAATCCAATTGCTATCAAACAACATACTGCAAATAAATCAAATGAGCAATTGTATAGAGTCAAAGACAGAAATACATCCACCATTTCATGTTAACTGACAAGATTGAACTGTTGAACCACCATTTTGTGATACTTTATTCACCACGTGTTTTGTACATGGACTGTTTACTGCAGAAGCAGCAGTGTTATATGAATAAAAGTTGAAGTTATTAAAGTTATTTCAAGAATTTGGTGTGCTCTTTAAACCTACTGCTTCCATAGAACGGCACTAGAGGAATTACAGAGTAATAGACAGTCTGCTTAGAGTCTAAGTCAGAGATATCATAATTCTTCTAATGCCACAGCGCAAAAGGCACTTCATTGTGCTGCGCTTGCCACATGACCGATCTCTCAGGAAGTCATGCTGATATGGCGTTATTTGCTTATTTCCATTGAGATCCTCTAAGATAGCATCTCTCAGAAAACCTTCAAACAGTTTACCCACAACAGATGTTAGGCCCCTTTCACACTAGCGTTGTTGTCTTCCGTCCTAGAGTTCCGTCCTCGGGGCTCTAGGACGGAAAAAGACTGATCAGGATTATCCCCATGCATTCTGAATGGATGGAAATCCGTTCAGGATGCATCAGGATGTCTTCAGTTCAGTCCTCCCACGTTTTTTGGGCGTGGACAAATCCGCAGCATGTTGCGGATTTTCCTCCGTCCAAAAATACTGAAGTCAAAACTGAACGACGGATCCGGATTAAATGCCCATTGAAAAGCATTAATCCGGATCCGTCCTTTTGACTTCAGTTGTTTCGGCGGATGCGTCATTTCGACGCATCCGTACTTCCACCCTGCGCCTGCGCCGTGAACATAGGAAGGCGGCGCTTGTCAAGCATTTGGGTGTGACCCTGCCTGCCTTCGCGGGAGTTCCTGGCTGGATCAAGACGGGGCAGACGCCATTCTTCAGGTGAGTTTTCTTTTTTTTTTTTTTTGGTGATAACTATAAACAGCTACTATGTGCTAGACATAGTAGCTGTATTGGGCAATGTAGATGCTAGGGGTGGTAGGGCTGGCGGCATGGTGGATGGTAGTGGTGGTAGTCCTGGGTACTACCACCCCTAGCATCCACCGTGCTGTCAGCCCACCTTCAGCCCCTTTTCCCCCCCTGGGGCTGTTGTTGGGCTGGCGGCATGGTGGATGGTAGGGGTGGTAGTCCTGGGTATTACCACCCCTAGCATCCACCGTGCTGTCAGCCCACCTTCAGCCCCTTTTCCCCCTGGGTCTGTTGTTGGGCTGGCGGCATGGTGGATGGTAGGAGTGGTAGTCTTGGGTACTACCACCCTAGCATCCACCGTGCTGTCAGCCCACCTTCAGCCCCTTTTCCCCCTGGGGCTGTTGTTGGGCTGGCGGCATGGTGGATGGTAGTGGTGGTAGTCCTGGGTACTACCACCCCTAGCATCCACCGTGCTGTCAGCCCACCTTCAGCCCCTTTTCCCCCTGGGGCTGTTGTTGGGCTGGCGGCATGGTGGATGGTAGGGGTGGTAGTCCTGGGTACTACCACCCCTAGCATCCACCGTGCTATCAGCCCACCTTCAGCCCCTTTTCCCCCTGGGTCTGTTGTTGGGCTGGCGGCATGGTGGATGGTAGGGGTGGTAGTCTTGGGTACTACCACCCCTAGCATCCACCGTGCTGTCAGCCCACCTTCAGCCCCTTTTCCCCCCCTGGGTCTGTTGTTGGGATGGCGGCATGGTGGATGGTAGTGGTGGTAGTCCTGGGTACTACCACCCCTAGCATCCACCGTGCTGTCAGCCCACCTTCAGCCCCTTTTCCCCCTGGGTCTGTTGTTGGGCTGGCGGCATGGTGGATGGTAGGGGTGGTAGTCCTGGGTACTACCACCCCTAGCATCCACCGTGCTGTCAGCCCACCTTCAGCCCCTTTTCCCTCCCTGGGGCTGTTGTTGGGCTGGCGGCATGGTGGATGGTAGGGGTGGTAGTCCTGGGTACTACCACCCCTAGCATCCACCGTGCTGTCAGCCCACCTTCAGCCCCTTTTCCCCCCCTGGGTCTGTTGTTGGGCTGGCGGCATGGTGGATGGTAGGGGTGGTAGTCTTGGGTACTACCACCCCTAGCATCCACCGTGCTGTCAGCCCACCTTCAGCCCCTTTTCCCCCCCTGGGGCTGTTGTTGGGCTGGCGGCATGGTGGATGGTAGGGGTGGTAGTCCTGGGTACTACCACCCCTAGCATCCACCGTGCTGTCAGCCCACCTTCAGCCCCTTTTCCCCCCCTGGGGCTGTTGTTGGGCTGGCGGCATGGTGGATGGTAGGGGTGGTAGTCCTGGGTACTACCACCCCTAGCATCCACCGTGCTGTCAGCCCACCTTCAGCCCCTTTTCCCCCCCTGGGTCTGTTGTTGGGCTGGCGGCATGGTGGATGGTAGGGGTGGTAGTCTTGGGTACTACCACCCCTAGCATCCACCGTGCTGTCAGCCCACCTTCAGCCCCTTTTTCCCACCCTGGGGCTGCAGGTTGGCCGACACCCAAATAGATAATCTACTAATTGTTTTTTTTTTTCTTGTTCTAGACCCAAATCTGAAAGAAAAAAAAAAAAAAGTTCAGTTTCCACATAACGAAAAAATAAAAAATGTCCGGTAAGTCAAGTTTTATTGTGAAGTTTAATATTTAAAAACAGACAAATATAAAATGGTTTCTCCTTTTTTGTTTTCCTGTAGGCAGTTCTTCTAGTGATTCTGAGCCTTCTCCTCCACGCCGTCGTGTGCGAGTGGATACGGTATGTAAAATTTGTTGATTTTTTTACATGAATCTAATATTAGGAGCTTTAAATTTGAACCATTTTTATTTTTTATTTTTTATAGACATCGTCGGTGGAGGAGAGGCACAGGGAACCTGCGGCAGAGGAGGAAGTCGGGGGTGGAGACCAGTCACCGGTAAAAAATTTATTGCTTTTATAAAAAAAAGTTTTGTTTTTGCTTTTATATTTTGCATATTGTTCTATAACATTTTGATTAAAATTCCAGAATGCTGTTCCTGTTGCTCCTAGAGGTCGTCGAGAGGCGCCCAGAGGACGTCGGGGAGCACGCGGCGGTCGGGCACGTGTGAGTATTTATACCTATCAAAATATCTAGCTATGTATCTAGTATTAAATACTTGTTATTAAGGCCTCATGGACATGACAGTGTTTTGGTCAATGATTTCCATCAGTGATTGTGAGCCAAAAACAGGATTGGAGCCTCCACCGACATAAGGTAGAAAATAAAGATCTGCGCATGTTCTGTGTTTAGACCCGCACCGGGTTTTGGCTCAAAATCACTGATGGAAAATACTGACCAAACACTGATGGCCTAATATGTATTTTCTTTCATTTTCTTTGTAGGGATCCAGGGCCTCCACTAGAACGGATGAGGAGGATGTAAGTCGGTTTTGGATCGATAATGACCTCCTCATCCATCTGGTGGAGGAACGAATACCTCTATGGGACCACACCGACCGCCGTCATGCCGACCACCACGCAACCCGCGTCCTCTGGAAAGAGATATGTGTGCAAATAGTGCCTAACTGGGACGACCTCAATGAGAGGCAGCAGGAAGAAAGCAGTAAGTATATAGCATGTCTAATTTGTGTCGATTATTTTGTTTTAAAATGGATTATAATCTGATTGTTTCTCTGCCTTTTCTAAAAAATTAATTTGTTTAATCACTATGTTTTTGGGCAGAATCAGATAATAACCCATTTGTTAAATGTTGAAATTCAATGTAATGTTTACATTTCTTGTAATGTTTTTACAGAGGACTTTGTCATGGTGAGGTGGCGGTCAATCAGGGACCGGTACAAAAAGGAATTTAATGAGGAGGTGAACCGCCCGAGTGGGTCTGGTGGAGCCCGAAGGCAGCCCTACCGGTATTCGGCTGCCCTAGGGTTCCTAAGACGAACCCTTGAGCTGCGAAGGTAAATATACATTTTTTTACATGGGTATTTTCCAGGCTGACGGAGGATCGCAGCAAGGAAAATACATGTTTTTTGAAAAAAAAAAAAAAATTTTAAATTAATTTCTGTAAATGTATATAGTATGGTCGAAAATAGTATGGGTAGTGCATTAAAAATGTAATTATAATTTTTTTTTTTTTTCCGTTTGATATATTTTTCAGCACTATTCACAATGATCAGCTCATAACTGGTCAATTTCATTAATACATTTTTTTTCTTTCACAGAACATCTGGCAGTACTCGGGAACCGGAACCTCCTCATGAAGACCAAGAGCACGAGCCGGTCCCTGATGATCCGCCCACCGCGGGTCCCTCTGTTCCTGCTCAAGCATCTGTTCAGGAACAAATCAATCTTCCCCTACCGGTTATCTCTGGAGACAGTACCATGGCCACAATGGCCCCTCTCTTTGAGGCCTTGATACGTCGCCAGAGGTCCGGTAGGAGCCGCCAGTCGGATTATGAGGACCTCACAAGGCTCGTTTACGAGACCATGTGTGGTCAAACCAGACGTATTGCAGCCTTGGAGGACGAGAATCGTACTCTGCGGGAGGCGGTGGCGCAGATTACGAACAAGGGTCCGCTCAGTACGTACTGGTTGACTCTTAATCCACTGGTGGAAGATTTCACTCCGGAACAAGTGTTTGAGGTCAGAGAAAAGGTGGACGCTGTGGTAAAGCAAGTAAAATACCACCCCACACCTCTTGACCCCCCCACAGGCCTCACTTATCCCCCAGGCCCCACTTATCCCCCAGGTCCCAGTTATCCACCAGGCCCTACCTATCACCCTGGCCCCACGTATCCAACAGGGCCCACCCACCCTCCAGGCCTGACCCATCCACCACCCCACTCTTATCACCCACCACCCCAGTCCTATCAGTCTCAATCATCCTTTCGCACCTTCCAACGTCCAAACACCCCACCATCCCACCCTCCTCGCCCACATTCCCAAACGCCCGAGCCCTATCATCACCACTGTTCTCCATCTCCTCCTCACTACTTTGCTCCTACCTCTTTCAACACTCCTTCTTCTCTGGCTCGGGCAACCCCATCTCCCGCCCCCCCATCACGTTTGCATACTCCCTCTGTTTCACTTGCTTCACCACAGCCTTCTTTGTCCACTCTGACACAACGACAGGGCAGAGAAGGACCCCACCATGACCTTCCATCCACCCCCCAACCTACCTCGCCGCAGGAATATCAACATTTGTGATATGTTAAAGTTTTTACAGTTATATTTTTATATTAAAAAAAATTATATTTTATCATAAAGTTATTTTATTTGTTCTCAACCTTCAGTTGAAGGTCAATAAATTTTATTGTTGTAAAAACTAAATGTCTCTTATTTATTTAATATCAAATTAATTGAGTTGCGACAAATTTTAATCGCTGCTCGTTACTTTGATAAATTAAAATATATATTTCAACGGTTGTGGCCACCATCCTCTCTGGCCACTGGGGGAGCGACTCCTTCCACGGTCGCTCCCCAAGTGGTTCTGAGAGAGGATGACTTGACACAAGGCCTGGGATAAAGGCCCACCATCCTCTCTGGCCACTGGGGGAGCGACTCCTTCCCCGGTCGCTCCCCAAGTGGTTCTGAGAGAGGATGACTTGACACAAGGCCTGGGATAAAGGCCCACCATCCTCTCTGGCCACTGGGGGAGCGACTCCTTCCCTGGTCGCTCCCCAAGTGGTTCAATATGTACTCCTACTTATATTAAAATCACAGCAAAAAGAATGACAGTATTTCAATAATTTATTAAAAATTTAAACATACAACTGAAAACAATAATATCAATATAGTCCCTTTTAGATATAATGTTCCTGCCAAGCTAACCTTCCCGCAGGCGATGAAAAATATGCAGCAAATTGGTCACGCATGGCAGCCACCGCTATAGAAGACCTTGGTCCAAAGCTGGTGATGCTTCTCATCTCACTGTCCTCCAGTATTTGGTCAATTAATAACGGTTCTTTGCTGCGGAGGAAATTATGAAGCACCACGCCACATTTTACTACCTCATCTACCGTTTCAATTTTTAACTGAATGGGTTTTGTAAAAACTCGCCATTTAGAGACCAAAATGCCAAAAGTACACTCCACCATCCTTCTGGCACGTGTTAGACGGTAGTTGAAGATACGTCGACTTGCATCCAAACCTCGACTGGAGTATGGTTTTATAAGATTGCCCGACATCTTGAATGCTTCGTCACCCACTAATACATATGGCATAGGGGGACCATCCGTTCCGGGCAGCGGTTGCGGGGTGGAAAGTCAAAGTCATGATTATACACTCTCCGTCCCATAAAAGAGTTTTTGAAAACCATTGAATCATTTGTGCGGCCGTATGCTCCTACATCCACAGCCACAAACCTATACTGAGCATCGGCAATGGCCATAAGTACAATTGAAAAGTATTTTTGTAATTAAAAACTCTGATCCGGTGCCGGGCGGCTTGATTATACGAATATGTTTTCCGTCCACAGCTCCAATACAGTGTGGGAATTGACATACTTCGTTAAATTTTTTTCTATTTCCAGCCATTTATCTCTATTGGGTGTTGGAATGAATTCCTCATGCAGTTCTTCCCACAAAACTTTGCACGTGTCCTTGACTATAGTGGAAATGGTTGAGATACCCAGACGAAAATGATAATGAAGACTGGTGAAACTATCACCAGTAGCCATAAATCTGGAATACAAACAAAAAAAAGACAATTTAGAATCTATACCTCACCCAACATATTATATAAATTTCACATTTTATAACAGACATTACGATATATATTTTGTTATAATTACCTGATCGTCAACATTAGCCATTCGGTAGGTGATACACTCCGACGTAAAATGGTATCTTGTCTAATCAATTTAGGTGAAACACGTTCCATCAGATTATCAAACGTCGCCATACTCATCCGGAAATAGTTGTAAAATTTATCCGGATATTTTCTCAACTCCGGATACAGGACCTCAAAGGCTCCTTCCGTAAACCGTGCCGAAGTCAAAGGATGGACCCAATAACGACGAAGACGACGACGTCTTTCCCTCTCACGATTCCTCCATCTGGAAATCAGGATAAGGGATTTAAAAGCGAATTCCTCCACTGGCATCATCTTTGTGACTCCAATGTAGCATTTGAGGAAGACACCTTGTCTGGACTTTTTAAAGACCAAAAATTTGCATATCTTTAATTGAATCACAGATAAAGAAATTATAATGAACTGATCCGGAAGGCTGGACATGCCGGATCCGCTTTCGTAACTTATCCGTTATGCGGATCCGTTTCTTTTACGGATCCGACGTGCGGATCCACTGTACATACTGATCCGTAAAGACGGATCCGGTATATATACGGATCCGTCCAGCGGATCAGTTAAAAAAAAGGATGCGTTCTAAGACGGTGTTACGGATCCGTTCTTCAGTTTTAAAGACTGAAGAGCGGATCCTTTGTGATTTTATCATGCGTTCTTATGCGTTATTACGGATCCGGCGTGTACTTCCGGCGACGGAAGTGCACGACGGATCATCAGAACGCTAGTGTGAAAGAGCCCTTAAACTTACCGGCCTATAGTTTCCGGGCTCAGTTTTTTTACCCTTTTTAAATATTGGCACCACATTTGCTATGTGCCAATCCTGTGGAACATTCCTTGTCAGTATAGAGTCCGAAAATATCAGAAATAAGAGTCTGGCTATGACATTACTTAATTCTGTTAGTATACGGGGGTGTATGCCATCCGGTCCTGGCGATTTGTCTATTTTAATCTTTTTAAGTCGCTGTTGTACTTCTTCTTCGGTCAGACAGGACACTTTTAATTGGAGAACAAAATATTTAACAGCTTTGCTTTCTCCTAGTCGCTCTCTGCAACTCCCCCCTCATTACTCTTTAAATGGCTGACAACTTCAGATTTATACTTTTTAACATTTATATAATTGAAGAACATTTTAGGGTTAGTTTTACTCTCTTTGGCAATAAATCTCTCGGTCTCTAGTTTGGCCGTTTTTATTTTTATTTTTTACACGTTCTATTTTTTTCCTTATAGTTTTTCAGTGCTTCCTCGCTACCCTCCTGTTTTAGTGATGTATATGCTTTTTTTGTCATTTATTACTTTCTTTACATTTCTATTTATCCACATTGCTTTCTTTTTGTTCCTTAACCTTTTATTCCCATACGGTATGCACCTCTCACAATGAGATTTTAGGATGCTTTTAACCCCTTAAGGACTCAGCTCTATTTCCCCTTAAGGACTCGGCCATTTTTTGAAAATCTGACCAGTGTCACTTTAGGTGGTGATAACTTTTAAACTCCTTTACTTATGCAGGCCATTCTGAGATTGTTTTTTCATCACATATTGTACTTCATGACAGTGGTAAAATGGAGTCGAAAATTTTCATTTTTATTTATAAAAAAATACTAAATGTACCAAAAATTTGGAAACATTTGCTATTTTCCAAGTTTTCATTTCTCTACTTCTATAATACATAGTAACACCGCCAAAAAAAGTTATTGATTTACATTCCCCATATATCTACTTCATGTATCAATCATTTTGGAATGCCATTTCATTTTTTGTAAACGTTACACGGCTTAGAAGTTTAGAAGCAAATCTAAAGAACCCACTTTTTAGGGACCAGTTCAGGTCTGAAGTCACTTTGTGAGGCTTACATAATAGAAACCACCCAAAAATTACCTCATTCTAGAAACTACACCCCTCAAGGTATTCAAAACTGATTATACAAACGCTGTTAACCCTTTAGGTTTTCCACAAGAGTTAATGGCAAATGGAGATAAAATTTCAGAATATCGATTTTTGGGAACATTTTCCATTTTAATCCATTTTTCCAGTAAAAAAACAAGGGTTAACAGCCAGAAACACCCCATATGTGGTCTTAAACTGCTGTATAGTCAAACAGCAGGGCACAGAATGAAGGGGATGCCATATGGTTTTTGGAAGGTGGATTTTTTGGACTGTCTTTTGACACCATGTCCCATTTGAAGCCCCCGATGCACCCCTAGAGTAGAAACTCCATAAAAGAGACTCCATCTAAGAAAATACACCCCTCAAGGTATTCAAAACCGATTTTACAAACTTTGTTAATCCTTTAGGTGTTCCACAAGAGTTATTGGCAAATGGAGATGAAATTTCAGAATTTCTATTTTTAATTACCTTGCCTCAAAAAAAGTGTAATATAGACCAACCAAAATCACATGTACCCGAAAATAGTACAAACAAAACTGCCACCTTATCCCGTAGTTTCCAAAATGGGGTCACTTTTTTGGAGTTTCTACTGTAGGGGTGCATCAGGGGGCTTCAAATGGGACATAGTGTCAAAAACCAGTCCAGCAAAATCTGCCTTCCAAAAACCATATAGCGTTCCCTTCCTTCTATTCCCTGCCATTTGGCCATACAGCAGTTTACGACTACATATGGGGTGTTTCTGCAAACCACAGAATCAGGGCAATAAATATTGAGTTTTGGTTGGCTGTTAACCCTGTTACTGGACAAAATGGATTAAAATGGAAAATTTGCAAAAAAATAGCAGTTTTTGGATCATTTTTATTTTTAGTTATTTACATCGTTGATCTGACAGGTGAGATTGTGTTCTATTTCTATAGAGCAGGTTGTTACGGATGCGACAATACCTAATATGACTACTTTTGGGGTTTTTGTTTCAGTTTTTCATAACAAAGCATTTTAGAAAAAAAAAAATTTTAGTGTCTCCACATTCTGAAAGCCATATTTTTATATGGCGACTGTCTTATGTAGGGGCTAATTTTTGCGGGATGAGATGACGGTTTGATTGGCATTATCTTGGGATGCATATGACATTTTGGTCGCTTGCTATTACACTTTTGTGATGTAGGGTGAAAAAATCACTTTTGACACGGTATTTATATTATTATTTTTCAGTGTTAACCTGAGGGGTTAACACAGGTCATTGTTATTTTTATAGAGCAGGTTGTTACGGACGGCGATACATAATAGGTATACTTTTTTAAATTTATTTCACTTTAACACAATAACAGCATTTTAGAAAAAAAAGCCGGAATTAGACTTACCGGTAATTCTATTTCCACGAGTTCACCACGACGGCACCATGAGATTGACCCCTGACCTCTGTAGGGGCAGGAACAGAGAGAGGGTTAAATTCCCCCGCCCATCACCATCACCAGTGTGTCCAAAATTACAGAGACAAACAAATGGACAATTTACCAAACAAAAAACAATCCAGAGTATATTGCTTCATAACTCCAGACTAAAGGGGACGGGAAATATATATGCCGTCGTGGTGAACTCGTGGAAATAGAATTACCGGTAAGTCTAATTCCGGCTTTCCACTTCGTCACCACGACGGCACCATGAGATTTAGAAAATTACTCAAATGGGGGGGGGGGCATCGTCTGAAGGACCTTACGTCCAAAAGACAAGGTAGAGTCACGAGAAAGATCAAGTCTGTAGTGCCTAATAAAGGTGTGGAGACTAGACCAAGTTGCAGCCCTGCATATCTCCTCCAAGGAAACCCCTGCTCTTTCGGCCTTAGAAGAAGTTATTGCTCTAGTGGAATGTGCCCTAAGGTTCTGGGGGCTAGTATGGCCCTGATTTTGGTAACAAAGGGAGATAGTGTCCCTGATCCATCTTGCTACAGAAGCCTTGGAAGTCTTAAGCCCCCTATTTTTCCCTGAAAATAGGACAAGCAAATTGTCGGTTTTCCGGAATTTTTTCGTGACCTCCAGGTATTTTAGTAGCGACCTCCGAACATCTAATGGATGAGAGCTGGTCCCACCATCAGAATCTGGAAGGGAAGGAAGGACTATTTCCTGATTTCGATGAAAATCAGAGACGACTTTTGGTAGAAAACCTGGATCCAGCTTTAGAATAATACAGTCGTCCTGAATCTTGAGATAGGGTTCTCTTATGGATAACGCTTGTATCTCACCCAACCTCCTAGCTGACGTAATGGCAATAAGGAAGGCTGTCTTAAGTGATAAGTGCTTAATGGAACAGTCCACTAGAGGTTCAAATGGAGGGAGTGTGAGGCCCGTGAGAACTACGTTTAAGTCCCAATTCGAATTCCAGATTTCAAGGATGGTTTAAGCCGACAGGCTGCTTTAATGAATCTTCGAATCCATCGATGCTTTGCCAGATCTTGGTCAAAGAAACATGAGAGCGCAGAAATTTGTACTTTAAGTGTTGATGGTCGGAGACCCAATTCTAGACCTTTTGAAGAAAATCAAGAACGGTTTGTACATTCATGGATCCTGGGTTCATGATGGGTTGACCGCTCCAGGAACAATATTTCTTCCAAATCTTTAAGTATATTGAATGGGTAACCTTCTTCCTGCTGGCCTTAAGCGTAGAGATCACACTATCTGACAGTCCCTGAGATCTCAATATCTGCGACTCAGGATCCATGCCGTCAATTTTAGGAGAGCTGGATTCGGGTGATAGATTGGACCCTGATGGAGAAGACCCCGGAATATCGGCAGCTGCCATGGATCCGATACTGAGAGGTTCTTTAGTGCTGCAAACCAGCTCCTCTTTGGCCAATAGGGGGCAATTAGTATCAGGGTAGTGTCTTCCTGATATATCTTTTGAATTACCCTGGGGAGCAGAGGTAACGGTGGAAAAGCATAGCAGAGGTTCCAGGTCCAAGGAATAGAGAGTGCGTCCAGGGCCCACGGGTTGTCCTTGGGATTCAGGGAGCAGAATATTGGAAGTTTTGTGTTTTTCTTGAGGCAAACAAGTCTATTTGTGGAGTGCCCCATTTCTCTATTACCATCTGGAAGGTTTCCTGGTCTAGAGACCACTCTGTTTGATCTATTTGTTGGCGGCTGAGGTAGTCTGCCTCTATGTTTAGGGACCCCTTTAGATATATGGCTGAAAAGGATGGGACGTTGAGTTCTGCCCAATTGAAGATCTTTTGTGCTACTGACATTAATTTCTCTGACCTTGTCCCCCTTGACGGGACAGGTAAGCCACTGTGGTCATGTTGTCTGATAATATCTTTATGTGCTGCCCTCGGAGGAGGTGTTCTGCTGCTTGAAGGGACCTCCAAACTGCCATTAATTCCCTGAAATTGGAGGACTGCGCGCTGACATGTGGATCCCATATTCCTTGAAAGTATTGGTCCTCCACCTTTGCGCCCCAGCCTTTGCCGCTTGCATCTGTTATTAATTGAATAAAGGGTGTCTTTTGCCATTGGACTCCCTCGTTACATTGCTTGAAATCTTCCACCAATCCAGAGACGATTTCACCCTGGCAGTGATGATTATCCTGCGATCTAGAGACGACACCTGACGATTCCAGTGACTTAGAATCCAGCTCTGCAGTACCCTGTAGTGAAACTGGCTCCACCGTACCGAGGGGATGCACGATGAGAGGAGTCCCAGAAGACTCATTGCCAACCTCACCGAACAGCATCTTTGTGACTGGAAGTGCACCACTTTCGACCGCAACTCTTTTATTTTCCCTGGTGGTAAGTAGGTGCTTTCTGTTTCTGAGTCCAGAATGACCCCTAGGAACTGAATGGATCTGGAAGGAGTCAGATTTGACTTTCTCTGATTGACTATCCAGCCAAGATCGTTGCAAGAAGCTAGAAAGGTTTCCAGGTCCAGCAGAAGCTGTTGTCTTGTGTTTCCTACTAGGATGAAGTCGTCTAGGTATGGTGTTATTATAAGTCCCTTTTGTCTTAAGGGAGCCATCATCTCTATTACCACCTTCGTAAACACCCGAGGTGCGGACGATATCCCGAATGGGAGGGCTGTGAATTGAAAATGTGATACATTCCCTGTGTCGTCTCTGATAGCAAATCTTAGGAATCTCTGAGAGTTGTGATGTATGGGGACGTGATAATAAGCATCCCTTAGATCCACTGTACACATCCAAGAGTCTTTCCTGATTAGGGGAATTAAGGATTTTAGAGATTCCATTCTGAACCTCCGGTAGACTATGAATTTGTTCAATTTTTTTAGATTTATGATGGTGCGAAATGAGCCCTCTTTCTTCTGGACTAAGAATAGGTTTGAGTAGAAACCTCGACCCCTTTGATCTAGAGGTACTCGTGTGACAACTCCCATTCCTATTAGATCTCGCACCCCTGAAGGATTCTCTTTTGAACAGTTTTTGACTCGGGTTTGGTTATGACGAAATGGTCCGGAGGAGCCGAAGCAAATTCTATTCTGTAACCTGATTTTATGATTTCCAGAACCCAAGGGTTCTGGGTTACAGAAATCCAATTTTGAAGAAAATGCTTCAGTCTCCCCCAACCCTGGCGTCATTGTTTGTCTGAGGGTCTGGAGTTTGAAGAAGGGGCGATATTTCTGCCCCTTCCACCTTTCGGGTAGCTCCACCGTCCGGATTTACCCTTATCTCTAAAGGGCCTGCCCTGAGAGGATGAAGAACGAAAGGGATACTTTCTTTTATAAGTACGTTCCTCGGGAAGCCTTTTTCTTATCTGCTGCCTTTTCCAAGATGCGATCTAGTACTGGCCCAAAAACATATTCCCCTGAAAACGGAATAGAACAGAGTTTCATTTTTGATGCTTTATCCCCTGACCAGCTTTTCATCCAGAGGGCTCTACGGGCTGCATTAGAAAGGCCTGCGTCCTTGGCTGCGGACCGGACAGATTCTGCTGAAGCATCAGACAAAAAAGCTATAGCTGATTTCAACAGGGGAAAGGAGTTTAACAGGTCTTCCCTCGGAGTCTTATTTTTAATGCGGTCTTCCAACTCATTAATCCATAGGGCCATGGATCTGGCGACCGAGGTGGCTGCTATGTTGGACTTAAGGTTAAACATGGCCGCTTCCCAGGATTTCCTTAGGAGGCTATCCGCTTTCCTGTCCATCGGGTCACGCAACTGTGATGCGTCTTCGAATGGCAGAGCCGTTTTTATTAACTTTGGCTACCTGCACATCTATCTTTGGAGTTTCGTTAAAGATCTTACATTCATTAGGATCAAAAATAAGCCTGTTTTTATAGGATTTGGCAACACCTAATCGTTTTTCCGGATTTGACCATTCTTCAAGTATCATATCTTTTATATTTTCATTAATGGGGAATACGCGAGATCTTTTAATACGTAGTCCCCAAACATTTCCTCCTGTACGGAGTGCGACTTTGCGTCTCTTCAATGCCCATAGTGGCCCGAACGGCCTTGAGTAATTCTGGCATCATATCAGAAGAAAAACAAAATTTTCTATCTGATTCGCAAAAATCCGAAACAGAGGAGGCGTCATCCTCCTCCAAATGGCGAGAAGAAGAGGCCTCGTCCCCCAATTCCTCTGAATCAGAGGAGCCAAGAGAAACAACTTTCTGCTTTTTTGCTGGCGGGGCTCCCTGAGGGTTAACAGCAAGCAGAGCGAGGAAGATTTAACCTCCTCATGGATGACAGATTTTAGTTCCTCAATAAGGGATGGTTGCTCCTCTTTAAGAACGTTAGCAATACAGTCCTGGCACAGGCGTTTTGAATAATCATCAGGGAGTCTCTTGTAGCAGGAGACACATTTGCTGGGCCTTTTTGTCTTCTTTTGAGACTCTTTTCCAGGAATCTAAGAAAGGAGGATAACCCCATTAGGTGACTGTCTCAAAGGTAGAGAAAAAGTGCCCAGGAACAGAGTGCGACAGGAGAGAAGAACAAGGAGTTCTCTGACCGGCAGAGCATCACCCCCACAGGGGACTTACGGTTTGAGGTGCAGCGGTAGGTTCACCCGGGGATCGCGGCTCAGCCGACATGATGCGCACACAGACGGCTGTGTCGGCACTTCCAGCGCAGGTGCCGATGTCTGGAGAGCGCGCCATTTCAAGCTCCCCCGGAGTGGCGCTGCCGGCGCAAGTCACGTGCGCCGTGGCGCGCATCCCGGCAGATCCCGCGAGAGGTCCGGCGGGCGATCGCGTCAAGGGAGCTGGCTGCCGTACTAGACAGAGCGAGTCCTCCCTAACATCATCTCCCTGCCCAGCGTTAGCACGAGGCCGCGGGAGGGCAGGGAGGACACCCCGTCCTGGGTGTCTCAGGTCAGTTTTCATCTCCCACGACGGGAGACCTCTCTCCGTCCCTGTCCTCTGTAGGGACAGGAAACACTGAGTGATGGTGATGGGCGGGGGAATTTAACCCTCTCTCTGTTCCTGCCCCTACAGAGGTCAGGGGTCAATCTCATGGTGCCGTCGTGGTGACGAAGTGGAAATAATGTTTTAGTGTCTCCATAGTCTAGAGAGCCATATTTTTTTATTTTTTTAGGTGATTGTCCTATGTGGGGGCTCATTTTTTGCGGGATGAGATGGCGGTTTTATTGGTACTATTTTGGGAGGCATATGCCTTTTTGGTCACTTGTAATTACACTTTTTGTGATGTAAGGTGACAAAAAATGGCATTTTTTAAACCATTTTTTTTAGTTTTTTACGGTATTTGCGTGAGGGGTAAGTTCATGTGATATTTTTATAGAGCACATTTTTACGGATGTGGCGAGACCTAATATGTGTAGTGTATTTAATTTTTAATTTGTATTCAGTGATATGTGTTTTTTATTTTCACTTTTTTGAAACGTTTTTACATTTTTTACCCAGACCCACTTGGTTCTTGAAGATCCAGTGGGTATGATGTCTATATAATACAGTACAGTATATACACTATATAGTGTACTGTACTGTATTTTAGTTTACACTTAGTCTAATCAGACTTCTGCCTTTAGCAGGTCTGATTAGACTTACATCACTCATGGCAAGCAGGACGCCTCTGAAAGTGTCCTGCTGCCATGGTAACTCATCACCCACTGCCAGAACAGAGCAGCGGGTGATTGGGAGAAGGGGGCTCCCTCCCTCTGCGATTCCATAAAGAATCGGACGGACCACAGTATGGAAGGGGTTAAACTGCTGACATCTGTACGGCTCAGATGTCAGCAGTTTATAGCAAAGGGTCAGCAATGTGCTGACCCTCTGCTATAACCACTAGACACCAGGGAACCCACGGGGATCAGAGATCGCAGTAAGCGCAGCAAACCGCAGGCCTGAATTGACCTGCGGTTTGCTGCGATCGCCATTACAGGGGGGTCACATGACCCCCCTCGGCGTTGTGACAGGATGCCTGCTGAATGATTTCAGCAGGCATCCTGTTCCGATTAACCCCTGCAGTGCCGCAATTTACTTTTAAACATATGACTTACCGGTACGTCATGGGTCCTTAGGGACTCGGGAATCATGACGTACCGATACGTCATGCGTCCTTAAGGGGTTAAAGATATCCCATTTTGTGCCTGTATTTTGTTTTTGAGGACTTTGTCCCAGTTAGTTAGGTCTATGGCCTCGCTTAGTTGGCTAAATTTAGCTTTTTTAAAGTTTGGCATTTTTGTTCCTCCCTGTAGAAATGCTTTTTTGATTGATAATAGGAAGGTTATTACTTTATGGTCACTATTTCCTAGGTGTCCCACAACCTGCACATCTGTTGTTCTGTCAGGTCTATTGGCTAATACTAAGTCCAGTATGGCCATCCCCCTAGTCGGGTCCTGAACCAGTTGGGAAAGGAAATTGTCTTTGGTTATTGCCAAGAACCTGTTTCTTTTATGCGATGTACAGCTTTCAGTTTCCCAGTCTATATCTGGGTAGTTGAAGTCCCCCATAATAACCATCGCAATATGATTTGCAGCCTCGTCTATCTCGTTTAGTAATAGATTTTCTGTTGGCTCTGGTATATTAGGTGGTTTATAGTAAACTCCCATTAGTAATTTATTATTGTTTTTGGCTTCACATATCTCTACCCACAGTGACTCCACATGTTCATGTCCCTCACTTATATCTTCTCGGACTGTTGGCTTTAGACAGGACTTTACATAAAGGCAGACCCCTCCCCCTCTCCAGTTTTGACGATCTTTTCTAAACAGACTGTAACCTTGAACAATAAGGGCCAAGTCATAGCTATCATTCAGTCATGTCTCATTTATTCCCACTATGTCATAGTCCTCCTCGCACATCACTAATTCCAGTTCCCCAATTTTGTTAGTCAGGCTTCTGGCATTAGTATACATACAAGGCTAGTAAGGCTAGAAAGTAATGTAGGTCACTTTCCATGTGCTCTTTGGAATCTGCCAATATTAAAAATATTAGAAATTGCTTCCTTAGATGAGCTACCATTTCTACGATGATCTTGGTAAAAACCATGGGGGCTTAAGAAATGCTGCTGACACACATACTACAAATTTTCCCATTTTTGTTCCCGTAGAGCAAATCTCAGGAACTTCTGAGACTATTCTTGAATCGGAAAGTGGTAATACGCATCCTTCAGATCGATTTTGCACATTAGCGAGCTCGGTTTTATTAGCGGGATTGTGGATGACAGTGACTCCATCCTTAACTTCCTGTATAGGATATTTTTGTTTAGTTGCTTTAGATTTATTATTGTTCGGAACGACCCGTCTGGTTTGGTCACTAAGAAAAGAGTCGAGTAAAACCCCTCCTTTTCTTGAGCTGAGGGAACCTGAGTAATTGCACCTAGTTTTAATACATCTAAAACACCCTTCCAGAGTCTTTTTCCCAGCCATTTTGACAATGGGGATGTGACGACATACTTGTTGGGGGGGAAGAGAGGAGAATTCTATTCTGTATCCTTTCTCCACTATGTTTAGTAGTGAAACTCCTCCTCTGAGGCCTTTCCTCTGGGAAACCTTTTTTTTTATCCGTCACTTTTTCCACAATTTTGTCTAAGACCGGACCGAAGATATACTCTCCCGAAAAGGCAATGGAACATAATTTCATTTTTGAGGTTGTCACCCAATAATGACTTCATCCACAAAGCCCTCCTAGCAGTATTAGAGAGGGCAGCGTCTTTGGCAGAAAATCTAACTGTTTCAGCTAAAGCATCGGCCAGGAAGGCGGTGGCTGATCTGAGAAGGGGTAACAAATCTATTATTTCCTCCTTCTGTGTTTTGTTTTTTAAATGACCCTCAGGTTCTTTGAGCGACAAATACATTGATCTAGCCACAGACATCGCAGCTATATTGGATTTTACACTGTACATCGAAGCTTCCCAGGATTTACGCAGGAGACGATCTGCCTTCCATTACATTGGATCTCGCAACTGGGAAGAGTCTTCAAATCGAAAGGAGATTTTTTTGTTTACCTTGGCTACCTGTACATCAATGTTAGGTATATTATCAAACATTTGAGATTCGAAGGGATCAAACAAGTGTCGATTTTTAAACTCTCTTGATATACCGAGTGTCACGACGGGGTGTGGGGAAAACGCCCCGCCGTGCAATTTCCACGGCTGTTGAGCCAAAAAGGGCTAAAAACAGGGAGAAGGGAACCGCGGACTAGCACGTCCCTATCGCTGGCCCTGGTCTCCTAACTGTATGGGCCGACCCCGAAGGTAGGAGGGCCCATACGACAGGAACCTGTAGCCCTGCTAATCCCTGTTTCACCCTGGATATAACAGGGCAGAGACCACCTGCTCACCCAGGGACACGGATGAGCAGGAGTCTCCAGAGGCCCCTCTGCAGCCGGGATCCTGACAGTGTGCAGCAGAACAACAGGTGAGCATAAACAACAGACTCTTACCTGCCGCACGGCAGAAGTGAAAGCGGATCCAAACCCTCCATGGATCCCATGCGGAGGTCTGCTGCATGGGAACGGATCCAGGCCAGACAGCACACCGTCAGGTAGGTACCAAACCCCTCCGGGTGGGCAGGCCCCTTCCGGAGCGTCACACAGTGTATAAACCCACACATACCCAACCGTACAACTACACCAGGTGGGGATGGGGAACACAGACACACACTGAGGAAGGGAAACAGCAAAGAAAACAATAAGCATACAATATAACAAATAAGGGTGGCTCACACAGACATACAGGTGGGAAGAGACACACTCCAGCCATGCTCCCACCATGGCTGGACAAACAACACTGACCTCAGGCTCCACACACTAATATTTAAGGAGGCCTGAGGCCACACCCACCATACAGAGCAGCCACACCTTAACCCCGTGAACGCCACACAAAACACAGTGCAAACAGGGAAAAACCACATGCAAAAATAATCACCTGCGGCAACACCTCGCCGCCGGCAACTGCATGTGGAACAGAGCCACGACTCGAACCCGGGTCGTGACACCGAGACATTTCTCTGGGACTGACTACTCATGAAGCACCATCATTTTAATAATTTCATTTATAGGAAACACTTTAGACCATTTGGTACTTAAACCTCCAAACATCTCCTCCTATAGGAAGATATGTTTCTGGACCTCCTCAATGCCCATAGTGGCTCTAACTGCTTTTAAGAGATTCCCCATTTCCTCAGAGGAAAAATAATTTTTTTGGTATCCTCAATAATCTCCCCTTCCGAAAATGGATCATCGTCTTCCCATTGCCTAGAAGTTGCTGCCTCATCTATTACATCTTCAGAGTCAGAGGAGGAAGGGATCGCCAACTTATGCATTTTAAGGGAAGAAGACCGGGCTAGTTTCCTTTAGTGATGCCAGAGAGGATTTAACTTTGTCGTGAATTATAGCTTTAAATTCCTGCATCATAGACAGTTGTTCTTCTCTCACATTACTTGAGATGTATTATTTGCATAATTTTTTGTATATTGCTCAGGGAGTTTCTTAAAACATGAAATGCATTTGCAACTCTTTTTGGCCTTTTTGAACCTCCATAGAAACCTATTGACAAGAGAGGAACAATCAGTGTATATCCCCCTTGGGGAATATATATATATATTGTAGGGATTTCCCAAATGGTAGCTTCCAGATAAACACACAGCAGTCTTTTCGTGGTGGAAATCAAAGTAACAACTGTCTTTTATTGTTGGCACACAACAATACAGCAGACATCAGGGGTCAGCTGGCTTTAGCCAACACTTAAAACAAAACAATACACTCCATAATCCAAAAGAAATCACATAGTTCTGTTTAGGGCACAGTACCGTAGTCCTCCCAGAGTGTATGGGAACTTGCTTTGGTCCTCTGTCTCTCGGCAGAGACCCTCCGGCTTTTGCTCGGCTCCAAAACTCACCACCATGCAGAGCTCCACCGTCAGCCAGGTGAACACACACACCCACCTGACTCTGCTGGCTGACTTTTATAAGCCGGTCAAAACCCGGCCTGGACCGTGGGGAGTAGTCACCCACCCAGCACTATGACTACTCCCAGTAAGAGCCGTCCCGGATTAGCTTTCTCAGCTATGCTAAATAACCAAATTGTCAGTCAGCTACTGCTGCTGACACACATACTATAGGCTTCCTACTTCACCGAGGCCAGGAACCTCGGTGACACATATCTGCCATCTATGATGGTCCCTTGTGCCTTCCTACATATCCCCCTCTGCCCAAGGCCGGGGGTCTGGGCAACTCCAGTAAACATGCAGTGTACTCTGGACAGGGCATCTGCATTCCCTTGTAGCCTGCCCGGCCTATGCTCAACAGAAAACCTAAAGTCCTGTAGGGCTAAAAACCAGCGGGTGACACGGGCATTCTTACCCTTTTTCTCTCTTAACCATTTTAGAGGGGCATGATCAGAAACCAGTCTAAATCTCCGTCCCAGGAGGTAGTATCGGAGATAATCAAGGGCCCACTTAATGGCCAGGCATTCCCTTTCAATTATCGAATAGTTCCGCTCTGCCGGGGACAGTTTTCTGCTGAGGTAACACACGGGATGTTCCTCCCCACTTATCACTTGAGACATTACTGCCCCTAGGCCTACCTCTGATGCATCGGTTTGAACAATGAATTCCTTGGAGAAGTCAGGGGCTACCAAGATGGGCTGTCTACAGAGGGCGGACTTAAGTTTTTGGAAGGCCTCTTCAGCCTCTGGGGACCACTTGATCACAGCAGACTTTCCCCTTTTGTAAGGTCAGTCAGGGGTACTGCCATCTCTGCAAACTTAGGGACAAATCTCCTGTAGTATCCCACAATACCGAGGAATGCTTTGACCTGTTTTTTGGTAAGTGGGCGGGGCCATTCTTTGATAGCTTCCACTTTAGATATCTGGGGTTTTATTATTCCTCTTCCTACGATGTATCCCAAGTACCTAGCCTCTTCCAACCCCATGGCACACTTACTTGGATTTATAGTGAAGCCAGCCTTTCGTAGCGCATCTAGAATGTTTTGAACTTTACTGAGGTGACTCTCCCAATCTTGACTGAAGATCACTATATCATCCAAGTAAGCGGCAGTATATTCCTTGTATGGGCGTAAGATCTGGTCCATAGCTCTCTGGAAGGTAGCGGGGCCCCCTGTAACCCAAACGGCATCCTAATGTACTGGAAGGACCCGTCTGGTGTAGAAAACGCTGTTTTCTCCCTAGCTTCTCTTGACAACGGAATCTGCCAATATCCCTTTGTAAGATCCAGGGTCGTTATGTAGCGGGCTGGCCCTAGTCTCTCAATGAGCTCGTCCACCCGGGGCATGGGATATGCATCTACTTTGGATACCTCATTTAATTTGCGGTAGTCATTACAAAACCGCCATTCTCCATTGGGCTTTGGGACTAGCACGATGGGACTGGACCACCCACTTTTCGATTCCTCAATCACCCCTAGTTTTAACATTCTCTGGACCTCCTTAGAAACTATCTCCCTTCGGGCCTCGGGAATCCTGTACGGTTTTAAATTTACTCGCGCATGAGGTTCCGTTACAATGTCATGTTCCACGACCTTGGTTAACCCGGGGTTTCTGTAAATAAGTCCCTATTTTGCTGCAAGAGGAGCTTGCATTGGTGTCTTTGGGAAGGGGACAGGGCTTCAGCAATTTTCACCAGGTCTATGGCAGCATCTGGTTGGGTCATTAGACATGGGCTCTCAGGAGGGTCCCTATCCTTCCATGGTTTAAGCAAGTTAATGTGGTAAATCTGATAGGGCTTTCTCCTACCTGGCTGATGTACCCTATAGTTAACTTCGCCCACCCTCTCAGTTATTTCATAGGGCCCTTGCCACTTAGCCAGGAACTTGCTCTCTACTGTAGGGACTAGGACTAGAACCCGGTCCCCTGGACTGAACTGTCTAAGACGGGCCGTCCTGTTATATATATTTGCTTGTGCCTCTTGTGCCTGGAGCATATGCTCTTTCACAATGGGTGTTACCTGAGCTATTCGCTCCTGCAATGTAGTGACATGTTCAATGACACTTTTGTACGGCGTGACCTCACTCTCCCAGGTCTCCTTAGCAATGTCTAACAGGCCTCGAGGATGCCTACCATACAATAACTCAAAAGGCGAGAAACCTGTTGACACTTGGGGTACCTCTCTGATTGAGAACAGTAGGTAAGGTAACAGGTAATCCCAATCTCGGCCATCTTTTTCAACTACTTTTTTCAACATTGCCTTCAAAGTCTTGTTGAAACGTTCCACCAGGCCATCTGTCTGGGGGTGGTACACCGAGGTACGCAACTGGGTAACGTGCAATACTTTACAGAGATCCTGCATGACTTTGGACATGAACGGGTCCCTTGGTCGGTCAGGATCTCTTTGGGCAGCCCTGTTCTGGAAAAAATCTGGAACAACTCTCTGGCTATGACTTTAGAGGTGGCCTTTCTCAAGGGCACTGCCTCAGGGTACCGGGTGGCATAATCCATTACCACTAATATATATTGGTGCCCCCTAGCGGACTTCACCAAAGGCCCGACTAAATCCATCGCAATTCTCTCAAAAGGGACCTCGATAATAGGCAATGGTATCAGAGGGCTGCGGAAGTTTGCGACTGGAGAGGTTATTTGACATGTAGGGCAGGATTGGCAATAATCCTTAATTTCCTGTAACATCCTGGCCAATAAAACCTTTGTAAAACCCTTTCAAGGGTCTTATCGGCCCCTAAGTGTCCCCCTAAGACATGGCTATGTGCCAGGTCCATTACCATGCGCCGGTATGGCTTGGGAACCACGAGCTGTTCCACTAATTCTTCTCGGATTTTAGTCACCCGGTATAGCAAATTCTCATTCATGGCAAAGTGAGGGTACCTTTCGTCTGCCCCTGGCTCTTGAGGTGCCCCATTGATTACCCCCACATTGTTTAAGGCCCCTTTAGAGTCTCATCTCGGAACTGAGCGGTCCCAAAGTTTCCCGAGACACCTCTAAGTCAGGGACTGTCTCCTCAGGGACAGACTCCTCCTCCTCGCCTACCATGGCGGAGAATGGAAAGTCAGGGACCACCTCAGTGTCAAGGGGCACAGGGCTGTCTGCGTCTTCCGGGCGTTTTTAGGTACTGCTTTGGCCCACAAATCCCAGAATACAGGACAGTCTCGGCCAATAATCATCTCGTGCATCAGCCCTTGCACGACGCCTGCCTGGTGGTACACCATACCCTCTTCTGTTTTTAAGGTGACCTGGGCTATTGGGTAGACCTTGGTATCACCATGAATGCAGGTGACACCTAAGGTCTTCCCAGGAACCAACCTATGAGGGATACGGGCCGTTATAAGCGTAACCAGGCTCCCTGAGTCCAGAAGTCCCGTTGTGGGGTTCCCATTAACATTAATTGCACAATAAGGAAGTCCCTCCTCAACATTTGGAATTGCACTACAGGCAAACATTGAGGTTCGTCTCCCCACAGAACAGTCCATTTGTTCTAGGCTGGTAGGACATTGGGCTGCCATATGTCCCAGACCATGACACCTCCAGCAGGTGACCTCTCTGAAGGAGGGTCGTGGTGTTGACTCTGGTAGGCTTTGGGCCTCATGTCGTCCACCCCGGAGGGGTTTTACCCCTTTCTTTGCACTTCAGAGTCAACCCGCACCTTCCAGTAAGGTGGGGTCAGGGATCCTGAGGTAGCGAGGGTGGGCTCCACAGCATAGTACCTCTCTACCAAGCCTATTAAGTCATCTGCAGTCTGTGGGTTTCCTGTGCAACCCAGCATTGTACCGGCTTAGCGAGAGCATGCACGAATCTATCCATTACGACCCGCTCCACCATTTTGGCTGGGGAACAGACATCCGGCTGCAGCCATTTTTGGACGAGGTGCAGGAGGTCAAACATTTGAGACCTGGGAGGCTTGCCTCTCTTAAACCCCCACTGGTGCACCCTCTGAGCTCGGACGGTAATGGTTACCCCAGACGTGCCAATATCTCTGCTTTCAGCCTGGAGTATTCCCTGCATCCTGCAACGGCAAGTCATAATATGCCTTTTGGGGTTCGCCGGAGAGGAAGGGGGCCAGCACCTCAGCCCACTGCTCAGCTGGTAGTCTCGCGCTCAGCGACCCGCTCAAAGACAGCGAGGAAGGCCTCTACGTCATCCTCTGCGGTCATTTTTTGTAGTGCGGACTGCACACGTTTCCTTGCGACTGAATCCTGTTCAGCCGCATACCGCACTGGTTGTGCTGCCATCCCGTCTCTTAGGGCTGCCATTTGCTCTGCTAGCAGGCGGTTTGTCTCCTGTTGTTGAGCATTAGCCTGCCGTTGAGCCTGCAAAGCCTGTTGTTGCTGCAGATTGCTCTGCACCATCTGCTTGATAAGTTCCTCCATTTTTACAGACTCCGGTTTAAGCTCCGCTGCTGCTTTAACCCAGGACATCAATTGGAGAACTTCCTCACAACAAAAAAAAGTCCATTCAATACTTTAGGTACTGGCCCTTTAAGAGTCCAACCAGAGGAAAAAAATAGCTTCTGGCGTTTTAAGTTAACTTGTTGCTGCTTCAAGCAATCCTGGGAGTTGCCCGCATCCGACACCAATTGTAGGGATTTCCCAAATGGTAGCTTCCAGATAAACACACAGCAGTCTTTTCGTGGTGGAAATCAAAGTAACAACTGTCTTTTATTGTTGGCACACAACAATACAGCAGACATCAGGGGTCAGCTGGCTTTAGCCAACACTTAAAACAAAACAATACACTCCATAATCCAAAAGAAATCACACAGTTCTGTTTAGGCACAGTACCGTAGTCCTCCCAGAGTGTATGGGAACTTGCTTTGGTCCTCTGTCTCTCGGCAGAGACCCTCCGGCTTTGCTCGGCTCCAAAAACTCACCACCATGCAGAGCTCCACCGTCAGCCAGGTGAACACACACACACACCTGACTCTGCTGGCTGACTTTTATAAGCCGGTCAAAACCCGGCCTGGACCGTGGGGAGTAGTCACCCACCCAGCACTATGACTACTCCCAGTAAGAGCCGTCCCGGATTAGCTTTCTCAGCTATGCTAAATAACCAAATTGTCAGTCAGCTACTGCTGCTGACACACATACTATAGGCTTCCTACTTCACCGAGGCCAGGAACCTCGGTGACACATATCTGCCATCTATGATGGTCCCTTGTGCCTTCCTACAATATATATATATATATCTATATAAAAATGAATTTCTGTCTGTCTAGACGTCCGGACGTTTTTTATGCGCGACCAAACGACTGGGCCGATCTTCACCAAATTTGGCACACGGGTACACCAGGTGTCCGGGAAGGTTTTAGACCGGGTCTCAGCTCTCTAGGACTTACCGTTCCCAAAAAAATGTATAAACAATACAAGGCAGCAAAGCCTTTAACTTGAATTCAAACTGTCACTTACTTCTCCCTGACAGTTTATCTCCACACACACAGTTTTACTCCAGGTAACCATAACAACTCAGCCAAGTCTCATCACTGCTCTAGATGACGTTTAAAGGAAATCTGTCACCAGGATAATCGCTATTGAAGTAAAACGATGGCCTAATAGCACTAAGTACCTTATTTCCTGAGGTTTCCATAACAACTCAGCCATTTCTCTTCACTGCTGCAGGTTAGCTTTAAAGGGGCAGAGCGCTGTGGATAATACTGTTAAGGGGGCAGAGTGCTAGGGAGGTCACAGTTCAGGGGGAAAGTAGGGTGGCCATTCAAGTCACCCTTAAAACCCTGCCCCCAGGTCCAGATAAGCCACACCTCTGATTTGGTTAGGCCACACCCCTCCAGAGGTGGGACAGTGATTTTCTCCCTGCAGCTCACATTCAGACAGAACAGTGCTGCTGTCTTACAGTGAACTGTTTAAAAGGACACGCCCCGATCCTGTTAGGCCACCCCCTCCCACTAAGCAAACAGTGAAAAATGAAGTTAAAAATCAACTTCTGTCAGCTGCAGAGATGAGAGGGACGGTGACTTTATCTCTGCAGCCCACACTCAGAGAAGATAGTGCTGCTGTCTTAGGGTGAGCTGTTGAAAGGCCACGCTCTGATTCGGTTAGGCCATGCCCCCTCCCCTCCTGAGGTGGGAGTGAGGGTGATTTTCTCCATGCAGCCTCACATTCAGACAGAACATTGCTGCTGTCTTAGAGTGAGCTGTCTCAAAGGACACGCCCATTCCAGTTAGGCCATGCCCCTCCCTCCTGAGGTGGGAGGGACGGTGACTTTCTCCCATGCAGCACACATTCACACAGAAGAGTGTTGCTGTCTTAGGGTGAGCTATTAAAAGGCCACACCCTATCAGTTTAGGCCATGCCCCTCCCTTCCTGAGGTGGGAGTGACAGTGACTTTCTCCCTGCAGCTCACATTCAGACAGAACAGTGCTGCTGTCTTAGAGTAAGCTGTTCAAAGGACACGCCCCCTCCCAGTTAGGCCACACCTCTCCCTCCTCTTCATATCCACACTGCCATCCACATGGTCAAATGTCCATTATCAGCCAATAGAAGATGCGCAGGTCCTCCAGGTTTGCCATAACAACTGATCGTAGGTTTTGTAGCACTGCAGGGCTTTCCATTCATATCCACACTGCCCTCCACATGGTCACATGTCCCTTATTAGCCAATAGAAGATCGCTAGGTCCTCCAGGTTTGCCATAACAACTGATCATAGGTTTTAGCACTGCAAGGATTTCTATTCATATCCACACTGCCATCCACATGATCACATGTACATTATCAGCCAATATGACATGTTCTGGAGGAGCCTTGCCTTACCCCCTTCAGCACTGGATCGGCCAGGTATCACCCGCTAATGCCCTAGAAATGGTCGATCTGGTGGAGCGCTATGAGGCCACCAAAAACCTGCAAGGGGTGTTGTTGGGAAGGGCCGGTCAAACCCGGAGGTCTCCCATCCAGTCCCGACGACTGATACCCGAGAAACCTGCTCGGGGTCTACCCCTGTAGACCCAGCTCCGATAGTCTGCTGGTGGTGTCAGGAGCCTGGCCACGTAGGGCCGACTGCCCACACCGGGAGAACCCATGGAGACTAATTATGGGTACCGGCCTTCAATGTATGCCAGGAGACTATGTGCAACCGGCACTCCCGAGACAATAGACAATCGTCATCTGTGCCAGGTGCAAGTGGGTGATAACCTGGTGGTGGCGCTGCTGGACTCAGGAGCCTAGTAACCCTGGTAAGTGCTGCCCTGGTACAATCCGCCCAGTATACGGGCCGGAAAGTCGGTGTGGTGTGCATACATGGAGACTTAAAGGACTACCCCACTGCCGTAATGTCTCTGTCTACGGTGGCCGGCACGTGGACTTGTGAAGTGGCTGTCTCCACAAAGTTACCTTATGAACTAATAATTGGGAGAGACTTCCCTGGTTTTCTGTCACTATGGCCTGAGATGAAAGTGACTAATAACCATGAGACAGGGGTAACCCTAGCAGAGTGGCCTGATTCCAGTGGGAGGCCAGAGCCCTGGGAGCCTGAGTCCGAAGGGCCTGCGGTAGGGGTGACCGCCACTTCTGTGATAGAGGGGAGACACCCCCACTGAGTGTAATGGTGGGAGACACAGAGGACTTGCCACCGGGCCTGAGTTGGCAGACCTCCACGTCTCTAGAGACAGTTTTGGGACCGCTCAACACCGGGACCAAACCCTAACCAGGGCCTGGGAGAATGTAGTGGTAATTGATAGTAAACCCCAGAAACCAGGGGCTGAGTTAATATTTCCCGCTTTGTTGTTCACCAAAAATGTTATATCGGGTGAACCAAATCCGGGTGAGGCTGTTGAACAGTTGGTGGTGCCCACAGCGTATCGCAAGCTCGTCATGGAGCTTGCCCACCAACATGTTCTTGGGGACACTTAGGGTGGCAAAAACGCAGGACCGCATTCTGCAGCGCTTCTATTGGCCTGGTGTGTTTAAGGAGGTAGAAGAATATTGTAAATCCTGTCCAACCTGTCAGGTAAATAGCCCCCAGCCACATTTCCAGTAGTCCCTTGTACCTCTTCCAATTATTGAGGTCCCGTTTGAGCGAATCGCTATGGATCTGATCGGGCCTGTACCAAAGTCTGCCAGGGCCACCAACACATTCTGGTAGTTCTCGACTATGCCACTCGGTATCCGGAGGCGGTGCCCCTGCGACATACCTCAGCTAAGCTCATTGCCAAAGAGTTAATGGAAATGTTTTCCCGTGTGAGCCTGCCAAAAGAGGTTCTGACAGACCAAGGGACCCCTTTTATGTCCAAAGTTATGAGGGAACTGTGTAAATTGTTGCGTATAAAGCAGTTACGGACGTCCGTTTACCATCCGCAAACAGACGGTCTTGTTGAAAGGTTTAACCAAACTTTAAAAAATATGTTAAAAAGGGTAGTGTCTAGAGATGGGAAGGACTGGGATCTGCTTCTGCTCTATCTCATGTTCGCAGTGCGAGAGGTGCCCCAGGCCTCTACTGGGTTCTCGCCCTTCGAACTGCTTTATGGCAGACACCCTCGGGGCCTATTGGATATCGCCAAGGAAGCGTGGGAACAACAGCCTGTCCCCCACAAAAGTGTCATTGAGTATGTCACCCAGATGCAGGAACGGATGGAAGAGTGTTGCCGCTGGTCCGGGAGCATATGGAGGCAGCGCATGGGAAGGAATAATGCAAGTCACCCGTACATATTAAATGGTAAAACACTCGGTAACACTGACATGGAAAAGGATCTAGGAATTTTAATAAACAGCAAATTAAGCTGCAAAACCAGTGTCAGGCAGCTACTGCCAAGGCCAATAAGATAATGGGTTGCATCAAAGGGGCATAGACGCCCGTGATGAGAACATAGTCCTACCACTTTACAAATCACTGGTTAGACCACACATGGAGTACTGTGTACATTTCTTGGCTCCTGTGAACAAGACAGACATAGCAGAGCTGGAGAGGGTTCAGAGGAGGGCAACTAAAGTAATAACTGGAATGAGGGATCTACAGTACCCGAAAGGTTATCAAAATTAGGTTATTCACTTTAGAAAAAGACGACTGAGGGAGATCTAATAACTATGTATAAATATATCAGGGGTCAGTACAGAGATCTGTCCCATCATCTATTTATCCCCAGGACTGTGACTGTGACAAGGGGACATCCTCTGCGTCTGGAGGAAAGAAGGTTTGTACACAAACATAGAAAAGGATTCTTCACTGTAAGAGCAGTGAGACTATGGAACTCTCTGCCTGAGGAGGTGGTGATGGTGAGTACAATAAAGGAATTCAAGAGGGACTGGATTTATTTCTGGAGTGTAATAATATTACAGGCTACAGCTACTAGAGAGGGTCGTTGATCCAGGGAGTTATTCTGATTGCCTGATTGGAGTCGGGAAGGAATTTTTTTCCCTTAAGTGAGGAAAATTGGCTTCTGCCTCACAGGGCTTTTTGCCTTCCTCTGGATCAACTTGTAGGAAACAGGCCGAACTGGATGGACAAATGTCTTTTTCGGTCTTATATACTATGTTACTATGTTACTATGTTACAGAGTAGGGTGTATAATCGTCAGGCTCGAGTGCGGGATTTCAATCCGGAGATCGGGTTTTAGTTCTGGTACCCACCCTTGACAGCAAGTTCCTAGCTAGGTGGCAGGGCCCCTACGAGGTGATCGAGAAGGTAGGGGAAGTAAATTACAAAGTACACCAGCCAGGGCGGCGCAAGCCGAGCAGGTGTACCACGTGAATTTACTAAAGCCGTGGAAAGATAGGGACACGGCCGACGACAACAGCCCCGGCCAGGGCTCTTTCTAGGTGAAAAGTGTTCAGCCCCACAGTTTGAGGCCTGTGAAGCAGTAACCACGGTAAAAATTGCAGACAGCCTGTCTTCCAAACAAGTTCAGGAAGTCAGGAGTTCATCAGTCGGAACACGGATGTGTTCTCGACCTCCCTGGCCGCACGTCTCTCATCCAACAGGATATCGTCACTGAGCCTCAGGCCAAGATCTGGTTAAAACCATACCGGGGACCCGAGGCTCGGCGACGGGCCATCGCGGAAGAAGTGCAATTAATGTTAAAGCTCGATGTCATTGAGGAGTCGAAAAGTGAGTGGGCCAGTCCCATAGTCCTAATACCCAAACCAGATAGGACGTTGCGGTTCTGCAACGATTTTCGCAAGTAAAATGAAGTGTCCAAGTTTGATGCGTATCCCATGCCCCGGGTAGACGAGCTTGTTGAGAATTTAGGGCAAGCCCGTTATTTTTCTGTGCTAGACCTCACTAAAGGGTACTGGCAGGTACCCTCAACGGAGTCGGCCAAGGAAAAAACAGCTTTTTTTACCCTGCAGGGCCTGTATCATTATAAGGTGTTACCCTTTGGCCTGCATGGCGCCCCCGCCACCTTCCAAAGGTTAATGGACATTGTGCTGCGACCTCATCGTCGGTACGCCTCGGCCTACTTAGATGATGTAGTCATCCACAGCACCGACTGGGAAAGCCATTTGCCCAAAGTGCAGGCGGTAGTGGATGCCCTTAGAAAAGCTGGACTAACCGCTAATTAGAGATGAGCGAACACATGGATGTTCGGGTTCGAGAGGTTCGGCCGAACTTCCGGAAAATGTCCGGGTTCGTGATCCGAACTCAACCCAAACTTCATCCCGAACCCCATAGAAGTCAATGGGGACCCGAACTTTTGGGCACTAAAAAGGCTGTAAAAGACACCCAGAGGGATAATATACCGCAATAAACGCATTGCGATTACAACTTTGAGCTAACGATCACCATGGGAACGCCTCCTCCAGTAGAATGTACTGTCGGATCTGAGAATTAAGTTGAAATCGCAATGCGATTCTTATATATTTGCTTAATCGCATTGCGATTTCAACTTAGCATTGCTAAATAATTCCATCCATATCGTTAACTTACTGAGTCAGTAAGTTAACGAATATGGATGGAATTATTTAGCAATGCTAAGTTGAAACGGCAATGCGATTAAGCAGATATATAATAATCGCATTGCGATTTCAACTTAATTCTCACATCCGACAGTACATTCTACTGGAGGAGGCGTTCCATGGTGATCGGTAGCTCAAAGTTGTAATCGCAATGCGATAAGCTAAATACATAAGAATCGCATTGCGATTCCAACTTTTAGTACTCAACTTTTAAAATCGTACACCACTTTAAGTTCCAAAGTTGCAATCGCGTTCGAATAGAACTTAAAGCTGTCTCTTAGTCAGTTTTAGTATTGGTGTGCTGTAATAGAAGTTACATTCGTACGCGAATATAACTTAGAGCAATACAGTCAACTTTACACTGTTAGTTTTATTATCGCGATAATACAACTATTCAAGAATCGTGTACGTGCGTCTGTACGTGTGTGCGTTACCTCGGATCGGATCGAGAGAGACGAGAGTGGAGATTGGTGACTGTCCCAGCGATTATGGCGAAAAGTAATTTCTCTAAAGAAGAGCTGGATTTCTTAATAACTGTAAGTAATTGAACTTAGTTAGTGTGTAATGCAGTAATGTGATTTAAACTTATTAATGATTTTTATTAGCCAAGAAGCCTGCAGGCCTTCACTGATCTCATAACTGCCTTACACTGTCACATGTCCTACTGCTTGGTGACATAAACTCATCACAGGCTTTAGCAGACTGCACAACTACATGAGTGATTAGTGAAAGACACTGTTAAAGGGGTGGCAATGTTCAAGTCACTTTTAAAGGGATGACGATGTTCAAGTCACTTTTAAAGGGATGGCGATGTTCAAGTCACTTTTAAAGGGCGGCAATATTCAAGTCACTTTTAAAGGGATCGCAATGTTCAAGTCACTTTTAAAGGGATGGCGATGTTCAAGTCACTTTTAAAGGGGCTGCAGTGTTCAAGTCACTTTTAAAGGGGCGGCAATGTTCAAGTCACTTTTAAAGGGATGGCGATGTTCAAGTCACTTTTAAAGGGGCTGCAGTGTTCAAGTCACTTTTAAAGGGGCGGCAATGTTCAAGTCACTTTTAAAGGGATGGCGATGTTCTACTCTTTGACTGTTTTGATATTAAATGTTATTTTTGATGGTTCTTATGACTATGATAACTAATAATTGTATTTTAGAACTGTGGGATTACATGATTTAATTGTTATCTTGCAGGAAATGTTGGAGAAGGAGTACGACCGCAGAAGGTCAAGGGGCGAAAAGCAGGCCATAGTGCGGAGAATTGCTTTCCAGCTGTGGCAGAAGCATGGGTGCACTCATCGGAAGGATGCGATTCTAAAAAAGTGGTCAGATCTGAAGCGCCACAGGATGGATCTGATCACTAAGATCAGAGATAAATCTTTTCCAGGTACAATACTTATTTGCATAACTGAGCAGATAGATAACAATATGTTGGTGAGAGAAATAAGTATTTTAACCCTTTACAATAAATCACTTAGTACAGTGGTGTTGAACTGATGGGAAAGGGTGCTAAAGGTGGCAATATGAGACCTCTTTCTGGGCCACATATGTTTTTTGACTTTACACAGTTGACTTTGGCCCCTGAAGCTTGTCCAAACTCCTCGCACGTCTGGACGAGTGTAGACAACAAGCATCGATCAGGACAATTAGGCCACATGCCCAAATGAAGTCATAGACTCGAATCACTCTTGTTCCCTGGGAGTGGCCCAACACCCAATAGCAGCAGTGAGTTGAAGCTGAACTTAATCAACGATGCTCAAAGGCAGAGTGCAGGGGGTACCCACAGGGTCCTGGGCCGGCAGGTCAAGGCAGACACTGATGATACTACACTTGATCTAAGCCAAAAGGAGAAGAAAGATAGGTGTAGTTAATTATTATGCCATCCAGACACTACCATAGATTAATTTGTGTACCTTTAACTGTAATTTGGCGTTACTTGTTTATCTTGGCATTTTTAAAAATTTGGTCATCATCATTACAGATGCTCCGCTTCCCAAAGTGAGAGCCAAGCTCTCTAAAAAGAAGAAGGCGGTGGAGGTGGAGGAGGAGACAGACCACTCGGACGAGGAGGAGCAGGAAGAGGCAGGGCCATCAGGCTATCGGGCCCATAGCCCACCTGCTGCAGTGGAGGAGGGTGATGACTCTGAGGAGGCAGAAGAGGAGATGGTCACTACCCCCGACAAGAAGGTAAATGGATGATGTGGATATTTTTATTTATTCAGTGTCCCAGAAAGCTAATGTTACGGGTGGGAGTACTGATTTCCATAACGTATCTAACTGACACATACATTTTTGGAAGTACGATATAACAAGCATGCAATATATAAATTTTGTAAGAATATATTTTAACAAACTATATTATTTTTTAAATGAAGAAAATATAATAAAACAGGCAACAAATAAAGTACAACACATAACAGTAATATAAAAAATAAACACTAAAAAGTAATTGATCAACATCAAAACCATTAACGTAACTACTAAGTCAATAACCCAAAACTAAAAGGAACTATTATTAATCCTACCTAAACCAATATATAACAGATTTCAAGAAAAAAATATCATCTGCTTTATATAACAATTAATGATTGTATTTTAATGTACATTTCCAAATTTTATTTCATTTATTTTACAGCTGACAACATCATGTTAAAAAAATAAAAACAATGCGAAGGAAGCACCAGCTGCGAATGCAGCAGTTCAGGGAGCAGCAAACCAGGAAGATGAGGCAGCTCAAGATGCAGTTCTCCCACCAAATGCGAGCCATGGAGGAGGCTCATCTTAAGGACATCGATGATCTGCTGGAGGAGCAGAGAAAAATTAAAAAATTACCCTAATTTTTTTGGTTATTTATATATTTATGTTAAAAAATAATTCTATTTTGTTAAAGATTATTTTATAAAACTATAATGTTAAATCAAATTTATTGCGTTTTGTTTGATTGGAAACAAAGGGTACAGATAGTGTTGCCCATATTAATAATTATTTTTCATTACTGTAATCTTTCAAGGGTTTCAAGTTCAACTGGTTTATGTGCTAGATCTGGTAAGGTTTCTGGTAAGGCTGTAAAACACACCCGGAAAGGGCTAGAGGGCTGCAAAGGCAGCAAAATGTAGAGTAAATCCCCTGCAAACAAATGTAGATAGGGAAATGATGAGTTAACATAAAATAAATAAAAATTAAACAATATTAATTGGAGTGAGGTCCCATAGCACAGAATCAGGCTTCAAGTCACCCACCAATGGAGAAGGTCACTTACTATTATTTCGACCCCAGCACCCAGACAAAGGGAGAGGTCCCACAGCAGAGAATCTGGCATCATATCAACCACCACAGGAGTAGGCCACCATTTAGTTACTTTGACCCCTTCACCCAGACAGAGGAGAGAGGCCACACAGCACATATTCAGGCATCATATCAACCACCGCAAGAGAAGGACACTTTTAGATACTTTGACCCCTGCACCCAGGAAGAGGAGAGAGGTTCCACAGCAGAGAATCAGGCATAATATCAACCACCACAGGAGAAGCCACCATAAAGTTACTTTGACCCCTTCACCCAAACAGAGGAGAGAGGCCCCACAGCACATATTCAGGCATCATATCAACCACCGCAAGAGAAGGACACTTTTAGATACTTTGACCCCTGCACCCAGGAAGAGGAGAGAGGTCCCACAGCACAAATTCAGGCATCATATCACACACCACAGGAGAAGGCCTCTTTCAGTGACTTAGGCCTTTGGACCCAGACAGAGGAGAGAGGTCAGAGATTAGCTTCATATCCCCCAGCACAGCAGAAGACCGCTTTATTTGACTTAGGCCTCAGCACCCAGACAGAGGACAGAGGTAGCATGGCAGAGGTTATGGCTTTATGTCACCCGATAGTTTAACAGGCCACTTTCATCTAGTTAGGCCCCGGCGCCCAGACAGAGGAGAGTTTCATTCAACTGTGGGTTACATAAAATTTGTATTAAATAAAGAAGTGGCCCGTAGTACAACAAGACATGTTTTAGGCAGTTATTAAGGACTACTCTGCACAAAGGGAGGGACAGGTCCTGTGGGATCCATGCCTGGTTCATCTTTATGAACGTCAGCTTGTCCACATTGGCTGTGGACAGGCGGCTGCGCTTGTCAGTAATGGCGCCCCCGCCGTGCTGAATACGCGTTCTGATAAAACGCTGGCCGCCGGGCAGGAAAGCACCTCCAAGGCATAACATGCTAACTCTGGCCACGTGGACAATTTTGAAACCCAGAAGTTGAATGGGGCCGAACCGTCCGTCAGTACGTGGAGGGGTGTGCAGACATACTGTTCAACCATGTTAGTGAAATGCTGCCTCCTGCTAACACGTTCCGTATCAGGTGGTGGGGCAGTTAGCTGTGGCGTGGAGACAAAACTTGTCCACATTTCTGCCATGCTAACCCTGCCCTCAGAGGAGCTGGCCGTGACACTGCTGCGTGGGCGACCTCTAGCTCCTCCTCTGCCTTGGCCTTGGCCTTCCACCTGTTCCCCTGTGACAGTTGGGAATGCTCTCAGGAGCGCGTCTACCAGCGTGCGCTTGTACTCGCGCATCTTCCTATCACGCTCCAGTGCAGGAAGTAAAGTGGGCACATTGTCTTTGTACCGGGGATCCAGCAGGGTGGCCACCCAGTAGTCAGCACACGTTAAAATGTGGGCAACTCTGCTGTCGTTGCGCAGGCACTGCAGCATGTAATCGCTCATGTGTGCCAGGCTCCCCAGAGGTAAGGACAAGCTGTCCTCTGTGGGAGGCGTATCGTCATCGTCCACCGTATCCCCCAGCCACGCACTAGTGATGGGCCTGAGCTGTGTGGGCTGCCACCCTGCTGTGAACCTGCTTCATCCTCGTCCTCCTCCACCTCCTCCTCATCCTCCTCGTCCTCCATTAGAGTGCCTTGGCTGGCGACTTGTGAACCTGCCCTCTGCTGCTTCAAAAAACCTCCCTCTGAGCTACTTCTAACAGACTGGCCTGAAAGTCTTAGAAACGAGCCCTCCTCCTCCTCCCTCCTCCACCTGGGCCACCTCCTCTTCCATCATTGCCCTAAGCGTTTTCTCTAGGAGACATAGAATTGGTATTGTAACGCTGATAACAGTGTCATCGCCACTGGCCATGTTGGTGGAGTACTCAAAGCAGTGCAGCAGGGCACACAGGTCTCGCATGGAGGCCCAATCATTGGTGGTGAAGTGGTGCCGTTCCGCGAGTACGACTGACGCGGCGTGCTGCAGCTGAAACTCCACTATGGCCTGCTGCTGCTCGCACAGTCTCTCCAGCATGTGCAAGGTGGAGTTCCACCGGGTGGGCACGTCGCATATGAGGCGGTGGCGGGAAGGCCGAAGTTCCGCTGTAGCGCAGACAGGCGAGCAGCGGCAGGATGTGAGCGCGGAGCGCGCACAGGCGGCCCGCACTTTATGCAGCAGCTCTGACATGTTGGGGTAGTGGTGAATGAACCTCTGCACCACCAAATTCAGCACATCGCCAGGCAAGGGATGTGCGTCAAACCGGCTAGTCCCAGAGCTGCCACGAGATTTCGCCCATTATCGCATACCACCAGGCCTGGCTTGAGGCCCACCGGCAGCAACCACTCGTCCGTCTGTTGTTCAATACCCCGCCACAACTCCTGCGCGGTGTGGGGCCTGTCCCCCAAACATAAGAGTTTCAGAATGGCCTGCTGACGTTTACCGGGCTGTGCTGAAGTTGGTGGTGAAGGTGTGTGGCTGACAGGAGGAGCTGGTGGAAGCAGTGGAGGAGGAAGCCGAGTAGGAGGAGGAGGCTACAGGAGGCAGAGAATGATGCCCTGCGATCCTAGGTGGCGGAAGGACGTGCGCCAAGGAACTCTCCGCCTGGGGCCTAGCCGCCACTACATTCACCCAGTGTGCAGTTAGTGAGATATAGCGTCCTTGGCCGTGCTTACTGGTCCACGTATCTGTGGTTAGGTGGACCTTGGCACAAATGGCGTTGCGCAGTGCACACTTGATTTTATCAGACACTTGCATGTGCAGGAAGGCACGGCTGTCTTGGAGAAGTAGTGGCGGCTGGGAACCACATACTGGGGGACAGCCATGGCCATCAGCTGTTTGAAGCTGTCTGTGTCCACCAGCCGGAATGACAGCATTTCAAAGGCCAGTAGTTTAGAAATGCTGGCATTCAGGCCAAGAGACTCGAGGGTGACTAGGTGGGAATTTGCGCTTCCTCTCAAAGGTTTGAGAGATGGAGAGCTGAACGCTGCTGTGTGAAATAGTGGAGGCGCTAGGTGACGGTGGCGGTGGTGGTGGTGGTGTCGGTGGCACATCCTCTGTTTGCTGCTCGGCAGGTGGCAACATTCCTCTCGAGGCGGAAGCCGAGGCAGCAGCGGTAGAGGTAGCAGGGGAGCCTGAGCGTGTTCCTTGTTTTGAGGTGTGCACTCCACTGCAGTTCATGCTTTGCATGTAGATGCCTGATCATGCAGGTGGTGCTCAGGTTAAGAACGTTAATGCCTCGCCTCAGGGTCTGATGGCACAGCGTGCAAACCACTCTGGTCTTGTCCTCAGCACATTGTTTGAAGAAGTGCCATGCCAGGGAACTCCTTGAAGATGCCTTTGGGGTGCTGGGTCCCTGTTGGCGCTGGCCAATAGCAGGCGAACTCTCGGGACGGCGGGTGTTCTGCTTTTGCCCCCTGCTCCCTCTTTGGCTTCGCTGTTGTCTCGGTCTCACCACTGCCTCTTCCTCTGAACTATTTAAGTCAGCGGCACGACCTTCCAGTCCATGTGGGGTCTAAGACCTCATCGTCCTCTGCATCGTCTTCCACCCAGTCTTCCTCCCTGACCTCCTCCTGTTCAGTCTGCACAATGCAATAAGAGCGGCAGTGGGCACCTGTGTTTCGTCATCATCAGAGACTGGGTGACTCTGCTGTGGTGGTATTCCCATGTCGTCATCATCTGGATACATAAGTGGTTGTGCGTCAGTGCATGGTATGTCTTCCACCGCTAGGGAAGGGCTAGGTGGACGCCCCTGGGAACCCCTGCCAGCAGAGTCTTCAAACAGAAGAAGAGACTGCTGCATAACTTGAGGCTCGGACAGTTTCCCTGATATGCATGGGGGTGATGTGACAGACTGATGGGCTTGGTTTTCCGGTGCCACCTGTGCGCTTTCCGCAGAAGACTGGGTGGAAGACAATGTGGTGAACGTGCTGGAAGCACTGTCGGCCACCCAATCGACTAATGCCTGTACCTGCTCAGGCCTTACCATCCTCATAACGGCATTGGGCCCCACCAAATATCGCTGTAAATTCTGCCGGCTACTTGAGGAGTTGGTTCACTACTTTGTGCGCCTGAGGCCGAGCGGCCACGTCCTCTGCCAGCAACAGAGACTCCACGGACCCCACCACGACCGCGTCCTCGTCCCTTAATAGAATGTTTTCTCATTGTTGCGATTCAACTCGCACCACAATAAAATATATTATTTTTAGCCCCAAAATTCCCACACTGGAAGATATACCGTAATTCCTTTTCCGGTATTAATTACAAGAAAACTGCTGCAAATTGGACACCAGAATTTTTAAATGCTACTTATGTTAAATGAATTCCCACAGTGGGAGAACTATTTCCTTTTCAAAGGAGTAACAACGTGCGGCCTACTATTTCGGGTGTCACCAACACCAGATTGATTAAATTGGCCTTTTTGGAACCAAAATGACAACACTGGACACTATAATGCCTTTTTCTGGTATTAATTACAAGAGGACTGCTGCAAATTGGACACCAGAATTTTTTAAATGCTACTTATGTTAAATGAATTCCCACAGTGGGAGAACTATTTCCTTTTCAAAGGAGTAACAACGTGCGGCCTACTATTTCGGGTGTCACCAACACCAGATTGATTAAATTGGCCTTTTTGGAACCAAAATGACAACACTGGACACTATAATGCCTTTTTCTGGTATTAATTACAAGAGGACTGCTGGTATTTCAGAACACCGGAATTTTTAAAATGCTCGTTTTGGTACATAAATTGCCCACACTGGGAGAATTATTGCCTAAACCTTTTTACAGTATTATTTACTGAAGGAGTGCTTCTTCTGGTCTAACACCAGAATTATGTTTGTTACAGGGAAAGATTTTTAATTTATATTTCTGGCAAAAAAAAAAAAAATTTAATTTCTGGCTGACAGTATTGGACCTGGCTGTAGTGACACTGGCTAGCCTAGCTGGAACAGCACATTCATGGGATTTGCTATCCAAGTGGGTTACTTTCAGTTTCACCACTGATATATTAAATATATTGGCAGTTAGTAGGGGTGACACAAGCACAGCCAAACCCCTGATGTAGTATATCTATGAAAAAATCGACTATTACATGAGATTAATGGACGCTGTGGCAGCTTTTGCTGGCGCACCACAAGTCCCAAAATGGCGCCGCCTATCAGCCCAGTAACATGTGCCAGAAAATGGTCTGCCCAGCCAGAAAAAATTGACTTTGACCGCAGGCAGCTGAATCGCTGTTGTCTCGGTCTCAGCACTGCCTCTTCCTCTGAACTATTTAAGTCAGCAGCACGACCTTCAGTCCATGTGGGGTCTAAGACCTCATCGTCCTCTGCATCGTATTCCACCCAGTCTTCCTCCCTGACCTCCTCCTGTTCAGTCTGCACAATGCAATGACGCGGCAGTGGGCACCTGTGTTTCGTCATCATCAGAGACTGGGTGACTCTGCTGTGGTGGTATTCCCATGTCGTCATCATCTGGATACATAAGTGGTTGTGCGTCAGTGCATGGTATGTCTTCCACCGCTAGGGAAGGGCTAGGTGGACGCCCCTGGGAACCCCTGCCAGCAGAGTGTTCAAACAGAAGAAGAGACTGCTGCATAACTTGAGGCTCGGACAGTTTCCCTGATATGCATGGGGGTGATGTGACAGACTGATGGGCTTGGTTTTCCGGTGCCATCTGTGCGCTTTCCGCAGAAGACTGGGTGGAAGACAATGTGGTGAACGTGCTGGAAGCACTGTCGGCCACCCAATCGACTAATGCCTGTACCTGCTCAGGCCTTACCATCCTCATAACGGCATTGGGCCCCACCAAATATCGCTGTAAATTCTGCCGGCTACTTGAGGGAGTTGGTTCACTACTTTGTGCGCCTGAGGCCGAACGGCCACATCCTCTGCCAGCAACAGAGACTCCACGGACCCCACCACGACCGCGTCCTCGTCCCTTAATAGAATGTTTTCTCATTGTTGCGATTCAACTCGCACTCACAATAAAATATATTATTTTTTAGCCCCAAAATTCCCACACTGGAAGATATACCGTAATTCCTTTTTCCGGTATTAATTACAAGAAGACTGCTGCAAATTGGACACCAGAATTTTTTAAATGCTACTTATGTTAAATGAATTCCCACAGTGGGAGAACTATTTCCTTTTTAAAGGAGTAACAACGTGCGGCCTACTATTTCGGGTGTCACCAACACCAGATTGATTAAATTGGCCTTTTGGAACCAAAATGACAACACTGGACACTATAATGCCTTTTTCTGGTATTAATTACAAGAAGACTGCTGCAAATTGGACACCAGAATTTTTGAAATGCTACTTATGTTAAATGAATTCCCACAGTGGGAGAACTATTTCCTTTTCAAAGGAGTAACAACGTGTGGCCTACTATTTCGGGTGTCACCAACACCAGATTGATTAAATTGGCCTTTTTGGAACCAAAATGACAACACTGGACACTATAATGCCTTTTTCTGGTATTAATTACAAGAGGACTGCTGGTATTTCAGAACACCGGAATTTTTAAAATGCTCGTTTTGGTACATAAATTGCCCACACTGGGAGAATTATTGCCTAAACCTTTTACAGTATTATTTACTGAAGGAGTGCTTCTTCTGGTCTAACACCAGAATTATGTTTGTTACAGGGAAAGATTTTTTAATTTATATTTCTGGCAAAAAAAAAATAATTTAATTTCTGGCTGACAGTATTGGACCTGGCTGTAGTGACACTGGCTAGCCTAGCTGGAACAGCACATTCATGGGATTTGCTATCCAAGTGGGTTACTTTCAGTTTCACCACTGATATATTAAATATATTGGCAGTTAGTAGGGGTGACACAAGCACAGCCAAACCCCTGATGTAGTATATCTATGAAAAAATCGACTATTACATGAGATTAATGGACGCGGTGGCAGCTTTTGCTGGCGCACCACAAGTCCCAAAATGGCCGCCGCCTATCAGCCCAGTAACATGTGCCAGAAAATGGTCTGCCCAGCCAGAAAAAAATTGACTTTGACTGAGCAGCTGAATCGCTGTTGTTCTGTGTCACAGGAGTAGATTTTTCAATTCTTTGGAGCTTTTCTTTGGACTCTGTGGCAGCTTGAGCTGGCGCACCACAGGTCCCAAAATGGCCGCTGCCGGTCAGCCCAGTTACATGTGCCGGTAAAAATCGATCTGGCCAGTGTAAAAAAATAAACTTTCAGTGAACAGCTCAGCTGAGTTGTTTTGATTCACTGGTGTAGATCTTTCACTTCTTCTCAGGTTTTTTCCTCGATTATTCCCTGCCTATCTCGCCCTCACAGCAGCTGCATCTTATCCCTGCTCTATTCACATCGGGAGTGAGCACGTCCCGGCGTGCGCACAAGCTTATAAAGAGGCTGAGTCACATGCTGCACTTGGCCAATCACAGCCTTGCCAATAGTAGGCATGGCTGCGATGGCATCTTAGGGCAAGTAGTATGATGCATGTTGATTGGCTGCTTTGCAGCCTTTCAAAATGCGCCACAAAAAATGACGAACTACAAAACCGAACCCGAAATTTTATGAAAATGTTCGGGTTGGGTCGTGTCACGAACACCCCAAAATTCTGTACGGACCGGAACTATTCTCGAAATGTGCGCTCAACAACACTAGTGCTATTCGTATCCCACTCTTAAGTTCTAATCGCATTCGATTTTAACTTATGCTTTTTGACAGGCATCGCATTCTATTTTAACTTACTGCTGATGCCTGGCAAAAAAAAAAATGCATAAGTTAACATCGAATGCGATTAGAATTTAAGTGAGATACTGAATAGCACTGCGTGCTAGAACAGCACGCACACGATTATTCAAATTTTGTATTATCGCGATACAAAACCAAACAGTAAAGTTAAAATCGAATGCAATTAGAACGTGTAGTGTGATGCGATTTATTTGAGTTCTATGAATCGCATTGCGATTTCTGCTTCAGCCGGATTCCGTGCTAATGGAGCGTCTACATCACCATGGGAAAAATGCTAGAATGTACTGTCGGATTTGAGAAGTTGAAATCGCAATGCGATTAAGCAAATATATAAGAATCGCATTGCGATTTCAACGTAATTCAAACATCCGACAGTACATTCTACTGGAGGAGGCGTTCCCATGGTGATCGGTAGCTCAAAGTTGTAATCGCAATGCGATTTCAGCTTTAAGCCTGTACTATTCTGCTATATAGTACTTTCAAAATGCGCCGAGAGAAGATGCCGAACTCCGAACCCGAACTTTTTTGAAAATGTCCGGGTTCGGGTCCGTGTCACGGACACCCCAAAATTCGGTACGAACCCGAACTATTCTCGAACTGTTCGCTCAACACTACCACTAATCCAAAAAAGTGTGCAATTGGGTTAGAAGAGACCAAGTATCTGGGGTATGTCATTGGGCGGGGAGTCATCAAACCTCAGGTAAATAAGATAGAGGCAATACGTAATTGGCCCCGACCGGTCACCACCAGGCAGGTAAACTCGTTCCTGGGAATTGTAGGGTACTACATTTGGTTTGTGCCCCACTTTGCCACAATAGCAGCGCCGTTGACAGACCTGTTGAAGGGACGAAAGTCTGGAAAGATTCACTGGAGTGAGAAGGCGGAAGAGGCTTTCTCTGCGTTGAAGTCGGCCCTGTGTGGGTCCCCAGTTTTGGTGACACCCGACTTCAACAGGGAATTCATAGTACAGACTGATGCCTCGGAGGTAGGCCTCGGTGCTGTACTGTCTCAGGAAGTCAACGGGGAAGAACATCCTGTTGTCTTCCTGAGCCGTAAGCTCAACCCAGCCGAGACCAGGTATTAGCATAGTGGAGAGGGAGTGCCTGGCTATCAAGTGGGCACTCGAATCTCTCCGCTATTACCTGTTAGGGAGGAAGTTCTGTCTGGTGACCGACCATTCCCCTCTCAAGTGGATGAGCCAGGCCAAGGAGAGGAATGCTCGGGTCACCAGGTGGTTCCTGTCCTTACAGAACTTCAAGTTCTCAGTAGAACACAGGGCAGGCTGCTTGCAGGGTAATGCAGATGCCCTGTCCCGCGTCCACTGCCTCACATGTGTTTACCCCCTCAGGGTTGAACAAAGTGGGGGGGGGTGTAAGAGGGCGCAAGGTTCCGTCGTCGACAGAAGGTACGTGTCACCGAGGTTCCTGGCCTCGGTGAGATAAGAGCCGGATTTTTTGTGTCAGCAGCAGCTAGTGCTGTTTGACACATTGATGTTTAGTATGGCTACAAAGCCGATCCGGGTCGGCTCTTACTGGGAATAGTTAAGTGCTGGGTGGGAAACTATTCCCCACGGTCCAGGCCGGACTTTTTCCGGGCCTTTAAAAGGCAGCCACCTCAGCAGGTTGGAGGGAGATTGTCCTGGAGCTGCTGGTAATGCTGTGGAGCTCTCAGGGCTGGAAGCAAGAGCTTGCAAAGAGGCGTGCAGTCTGCCTGGAAGCCTGAGGTTGGACTTTCCTGCGGCTGGGCTGACAGCCAGGTGCGAACACGCACCTAAACCACACAGGTGATTTGATCCCGTCTTGGACTTTTGTTTTGCCTCACGTTTTTGCCAAATGTGTGAAGTAACACTAAGTGGCTGTTTTTGAGTTTTGTTTTTGCAAGTTTGAAATAAAACACTGTTTGCTGCACTACCTGGACTCCCTTTGCCTCTATACTGCACCCGCACCGCTGTCTACCAGAGAAATTCCCCACAATATACACACACACATTTGTGTTCGAATGACGAATACGCAGGCGTACCACACTGTTGGCCACTATCATGTCAGATGCCAGAAAACCTCAGATGAGAAATGTGGAAGGAGCCACCAATTCGCTTATCCTCAACACCCCGAAAAACGGCAAGCTAAAACTTCCCCGAAAAAGGGAAGCTTCGAATGGGAAAGGACTATCACTATCTGTGGCTTGCAGGAGGGCGGTAGACCAGACATCTACATTCCTGCCTAACATTCCTTTCTCGGTCCTATCAAAGACTGCAGGATGAGAAAATGCTTGGTATTGGGGGCAATATGTGAGTTATGGTAGGCTGGTGGGTGTAGTAGTTGTTTACTCACAGTTCTGTAAAGCTCACTATGACGGCATGCAGTGAGTGGAAGGACAGCACCACTTCCTTCGGGGAACAGTCTGTTGTCCAGAGCTCCCCACCAGATAGAGGTTGAGGTGCCCATGGTGGTGTGGTTTACCCTCAGTTCACACTTGCGCATTTTCCCTATGGGAATGGTTCTCACCTGAGCGTTCTACAGCGATTTTGAACGCGCTGTAAAACACCCTACACCCAAAGAAGTTCTTGAGCTTCTTTGGGGCGTTTTGTCGCGCGTTTGCACCCATAGACTTCAATGGGAACGCGCGTAAAACGCGCGTAAGACGCGCGTTTAACATGCGTTAAGTGTAGATATGCCTTTTTCAATTGGTCTCCAGAGTCACGAACGCGCGTATGACAGAAACGCTCAAGTGTGAACCCAGGGTAAAGGTGCCAGGGAGGCAGGGTCCCTAGTGTTTGTGACACCAGCACCCTTAGGTGCAAAGGAGGTGTAGAAATGAAGAGGAGTTAGTTGAGATAAACTGGAACTTTTACTTAATCAATTGCCTTGAGGTAGTTGTATAGATCATTGGGATGGCAGAGGTAGTTATCATCCACATAAAGCATATTCACTTTAGATCTTTACTTGTGCTGCAATTCCAATTAACAGGCTCAGTTTCTGGTTCTAACAGGCTTCCATTAGCTGGTATGATAGTCCCTTTTCTCTCTACTCACTGGGTCCATGTGCTAACAGCCAGGCACTGGATATAATATAATTAGAGATGAGCGAATTTTTCTGAAAAAATTTGGTTCGATCCGAATTTATTTGCGGCTAATTTAGTTAAAAACTGCTATTTCCTGGCTGCAGAGAGCCTTTTAGTGGTGTAGAACACTGTGCCTTGCATTAACATGCATAGGGAGTCTGCTGTGGTAGTGAAACAATACTGTGAGTCAGTATGACATGCAGATGACAAGCGTCGCTCTTAGAATCACTGCACACTTCACTTATTTGGGCAATCATGGGGCCAAAACTGACCAAATACCTCCTTTTGCCTTACACTATTCACTGAAATCAACTACGTACGACTTACACTGCTACCAGGGCCGGGCCGACACAGAGAAGAAAGAGCATGACAACATTGGGGGGAGAAGAAAGAGCATGACAACATGGGGGGAGAAGAAAGAGCATGACAACATGGGGGAGAAGAAAGAGCATGACAACATGGGGGAGAAGAAAGAGCATGACAACATGGGGGGAGAAGAAAGAGCATGACAACATGGGGGGAGAAGAAAGAGCATGACAACATGGGGGAGAAGAAAGAGCATGACAACATGGGGGAGAAGAAAGAGCATGACAACTGGGGGAGAAGAAAGAGCATGACAACATGGGGGGAGAAGAAAGAGCATGACAACATGGGGGAGAAGAAAGAGCATGACGACATGGGGGAGAAGAAAGAGCATGACAATATGGGGGGTCAGAAAGAGGCATGACAACATGGGGGGAAGAAGAAAGAGCATGACAACATGGGGGGAGAAGAAAGAGCATGACAACATGGGGGAGAAGAAAGAGCATGACAACATGGAGCGGTGGGCAGAAAGAGCATGACAACATGGGGGGCAGAAAGAGCATGACAACATGGGGGGAGAAGAAAGAGCATGACAACATGGGGGAGAAGAAAGAGCATGACAACATGGGGGAGAAGAAAGAGCATGACAACATGGGGGGAGAATAAAGAGCATGACAACATGGAGCGGTGGGCAGAAAGAGCATGACAACATGGGGGGCAGAAAGAGCATGACAACATGGGGGAGAAGAAAGAGCATGACAACATGGGGGGCAAAAGAGCATGACAACATGGGGGAGAAGAAAGAGCATGACAATATGGGGGGGGCAGAAAGAGCATGACAACATGGGGGGAAGAAGAAAGAGCATGACAACATGGGAGGAGAAGAAAGAGCATGACAACATGAGGGGGAGAAGAAAGAGCATGACAACATGGGGGAAGAAGGAAGAGCATGACAACATGGGGGGAGAAAGAGCATGACAAGATGGGGGGAAGAAAGAGCATGACAACATGGGAGGGAGAAGAAAGAGCATGACAACATGAGGGGGAGAAGAAAGAGCATGACAACATGGGGGAAGAAGGAAGAGCATGACAACATGGGGGGAGAAAGAGCATGACAAGATGGGGGGAAGAAAGAGCATGACAACTGGGGGAGAATAAAGAGCATGACAACATGGAGCGGTGGGCAGAAAGAGCATGACAACATGGGGGGCAGAAAGAGCATGACAACATGGGGAGAAGAAAGAGCATGACAACATGGGGGGAGAAGAAAGAGCATGACAACATGGGGGGAGAAGAAAGAGCATGACAACATGGGGGGAGAAGAAAGAGCATGACAACATGGGGGAAGAAGGAAGAGCATGACAACATGGGGGGGGGGGAGAAAGCATGACAAGATGGGGGGGGGAAGAAAGAGCATGACAAGATGGGGGGGAGAAGAAAGAGCATGACAAGATGGGGGGGGGAGAAGAAAGAGCATGACAACATGGGGGGGGGGAGAAGAAAGAGCATGACAGCATGGGGGGGGCAGAAAGAGCATGGAAAAGATGGGGGGGTTATAAAGAGCATGAAAAGATGGGGGGGTTATAAAGAGCATGAAAAGATGGGGGAGAATGACAGGGGGCAGAAAGAGCATGACAAGAAGAGGGGATTATGACAAGAGGGGGGGAGAATGACAAGAGGGGGAGAGCATGACAGATTACTATGTGGGGGAACTGCTGTGTGGTTGACAGTACTGTGTGGGGGGCAGTGTGGCGGACATTACTGTGTGGGGGGCAGTGTGGCGGACATTACTGTGGGGGAGGGCAGTGTGGCGGACATTACTGTGTGGGGGGCAGTGTGGCGGACATTACTGTGTGGGGGGCAGTGTGGCGGACATTACTGTGTGGGGCAGTGTGGCGGACATTACTGTGTGGGGGGCTGTGTGGTGAACATTACTGTGTGGGGGACACTACAGTGTGGGGTGGCATTATACAAAAGCTCTGCAGATGCAACTCCCATGTATTGGGTCACCACAATTTGGGTGGTCATTCACTAAATGAACCCTGTTATGGGGAGAATCTGTGGATGACACATATTTGTCATCCACAGAAACACCCACCGCCCATCCCCCCACAAAACAGGGTTAATTTACTGAATGACCACCGATAAAAGAGGTGGGGGTCACATATGCTATTTCATAATGACAGCAAGGCCCGTGCAGTGACTGTATTCTACTACAACCCCCACCCCCCCCCCCCCCCCCCGGCTCACTGGATATAATCTTATTAACTTTATAACTGTAGTAAATCACGAAAGCAGATACAACCCCACAGCCTCACCCCTTGTATTGGGGGTCATTCCTACACTGTTATGGGGAGGGGGGATCTGTGGATGACACATACAGTATGTGTCATCCACAGATTCCCCAATAACAGTGTCATCCATCACAGATTCCCCAATAACAGTGTCATCCATCACAGATTCCCCATAGCAGTGTCATCCACAAGTTGGAGGGGGCGCATTTGGGCAGCTCAGCCTCTGTTGGTGGTGGACCTTGTCCCAGCCCTGACTGCTACTATATACTGTGGCGCCTACGATAACAAAAGCATACACGCTGTGCTTAAATAATAAAAGGTATTTATTAACACAATACACGTCTATAGTCTATAATTATATATATCCATATAAAAAGGAAAATGAATATATATATTTATAGCCACACAGTAATACAGTCAGTCAATTACAACACTACAACACTACTACACATACAATATTCCTAACTATTCTACATACAATCCCAATTCCACCCCACAAACTAGCTATACAATTACACTAACATACATTACAGCAGTAACCCACCCACCTGGCTATTCACACTGTCCCTACTGCAATAAAGGGTTAATACAAATCACAATGCAGTCCAGGGGTAATGGCACTGCAAAGGTTAACACAAAATGGGCTGCAGAGGTCACTCTGCACACTGAAGCCTTGAAGGGGTTCAGGGTTACAGGGCTGCTGGGCACTGCAAGGGTCCTGGGCTGGGGTACTGCGGGGCTGGATAAGGGTTGCAGCTTAAGGGGTACACAGCAGCAGGAGTTGATGCTGCTGGGCAGGGAAGGGGTACATGGGAATGTAGGGATCTGGGAAATCAGGGCAGGGGTTGGGGGTACTCAGCCATCTTCAGGTCCCATCTGTGTGTGTCCTTCTCAGTCAGGAGCCGAGTTCAGAAGCCCCCTCCTCTGTAGTCGCATGCCTTCATATGAGGTTTTGGGATATGACCTCACTCCACTGAAGACGAATCTACCTTGTGAGCCCTCCCCCCAGGTAGTTTGGCCATGGGCAAAGATGGGGGAGAAGGAAACAGGTTTAGCATGTAAACCATGTGATGATCAAAAGATGCCATAAATAGTGATGAGCGGCAGGTGCCATATTCGATTTCGACGAAATTTGCGAATATTCGAAAGAATATTCGTTTTATATTCGTCGAAATCAAATATTCGTCATTATTCTAGTTATCGCGATTAATATGCGATTTAAATAATCTCGTATTGCGATTTTAACTTAAGGCTACTTTCATATTGGTTTCATATCATATATATATATATATATATATTACATATATATATTCGCATAGCGAATTTAACAGCTGTCTCTATAGTCAACCTTGCTATTTGATTGCTAGAATTAGCGAAGTTGATGAATAGGTTGCTAAAACGAAGATGTAGAATACTTCGTTATCTTCGTTTTGAGGAATATGACGAATACATTCGTCATATTCGCTATTCGCTAATTCTACCAAGCCAACCATAAACTTCCTTGCTCATGGAGCGTCCCCATCACCATGGGAACGTCTACATATACTAAAATGTACTGTCGGATTTGAGGAATTACATTGAAATCGCAATGCTATTAATTCAAGTTATATTAATCGCATTGCGATTTCAACTTAGAGCTGGGTTTATAATGGGTCAGCTTGCTAGAATGAACGAAGTTAACGAATATGGAATATAGCAGCAGTGCTAAGTTGAATTCGCAATGCGATTAATTTAACTTGAAGTAATCACATTGCGATTTCAACTTAGCACTGCTAGTGCTATATTCCATATTCGTTATAATTCTAGCCTATGTAAGATAGCAGTGCTAAGTTGTAATCGCAATGCGATTAATATAACTTGAATTAATGGCATTGCGATTTTAACGTAATTCCTCAAATCCGACAGTACATTTTAGTATATGGAGTAGAGATGAGCGAACACCTGGATGTTCGGTTTCGAGAGGTTCGGCCGAACTTCCGGAAAATGTCCGGGTTCGTGATCCCAACTCAACCCGAACTTCATCCTGAACCCGAACTTTTGGGCACTAAAAAGCCTGTAAAAGACTCCAGGAAAGGGCTAGAGGGCTGCAAAAGGCAGCAAAATGTAGGTAAATCCCCTGCAAACAAATGTAGATAGGGAAATGAATTAAAATAAAATAAAATAAATAAAAATTAACCAATGTCAATTGGAGAGAGGTCCCACAGCAAGAAATCATGCGTCATATCATCCACCACTGGAGAAGGCCACTCTCATTTATTTGGGACCAGCACCCAGACAGAGGATACAGGTCCCACAGCAAGGAATCATGCTTCATATCAACCACCACCGGAGAAGGCCACTCATGTATTTTGGACCAGCACCCAGACAGAGGAGAGAGGTCCCACATCAAGGAATCATGCGTCATATCAACCACCAACGGAGAAGGCCACTCTCATTTATTTCGGCCCAGCACCCAGACAGAGGATACAGGTCCCACAGCAAGGAATCATGCGTCATATCAACCACCAACGGAGAAGGCCACTCTCATTTATTTCGGACCAGCACCCAGACAGAGGAGAGAGGTCCCACAGCAAGGAATAAGGCGAAATATCAACCCCCACCGGAAAAGGCCACTCTCATTTATTTTGGACCAGCACCCAGACAGAGGATACAGGTCCCACAGCAAGGAATCATGCGTCATATCAACCACCATCGGAGAAGGCCACTCTCATTTATTTCGGCCCAGCACCCAGACAGAGAATACTGGTCCCACAGCAAGGAATCATGCGTCATATCAACCACCAACGGAGAAGGCCACTCTCATTTATTTCGGACCAGCACCCAGACAGAGGAGAGAAGTCCCACAGCAAGGAATAAGGCGTCATATCAACCCCCACCGGAGAAGGCCACTCATTTATTTTGGATCAGCACCCAGACATAGGATACAGGTCCCACAGCAAGGAATCATGCGTCATATCAACCACCACCGGAGAAGGCCACTCTCATGTATTTTGGACCAGCACCCAGACAGAGGAGAGAGGTCCCACATCAAGGAATCATGCGTCATATCAACCCCCACCGGAGAAGGCCACTCTCATTTATTTTGGGCCAGCTCCCAGATAGAGGAGAGAGGTTTTCACGGCAGAGAATCAGACATTTAGATCACCCACCACAGGAGTAGGCCACCATTTAATGGGACCCCGGCAACCATGTCAGATGGCACAAACATCAGCTTCACATCACCCAGCACAAGAGAAGGCCACTTTGAGAGACTTTGACCCCTGCACCCAGATGGAGGAGAGAGGTTTTCACAGCAGAGAATCATGCATTTAGATCACCCACCACAGGAGTAGGCCACCATTTAATGGGACCCCGGCAACCATGTCAGATGGCACAAACATCAGCTTCACATCACCCAGCACAGGAGAAGGCCACTTTGAGAGACTTTGACCCCTGCACCCAGGCGGAGGAGAGGGGTTTTCACAGCAGAGAATCAGGAATTTAGATCACCCACCACAGGAGTAGGCCACCATTTAATGGGACCCCGGCAACCATGTCAGATGGCACAATCATCAGCTTCACATCACCCAGCACAAGAGAAGGCCACTTTTAGAGACTTTGAACCCTGCAGCCACACGGAGGAGAGAGGTCCCACAGCAGAGATTCAGGCATTTATATCAGCCAGCACAGGAGAAGGCCGCTTTCAGTGACTTAGACCTTAGCACCGACACAGAGGAGACAGGTCAGATAGCACAAGCATCAGTTTTACATCAACCACCACAGGAGAAGGGCACTTTTAGAGACCTTGACCCCTGCAGCCACACGGAGGAGAGAGGTCCCACAGCAGAGAATCAGGCATTTCGATCACCCACCACAGGAGAAGGCCGCTTTCAGTGACTTTGGCCCCCTGCACCCACACAAAGGAGACATGTCAGACAGCACAAGTATAATATTCATATCACCCAGCACAGGAGAAGGACACTTTCATGTACTTTGGCCCCGGCACCCAGACAGAGGGAAGGTTCATTCAACTCTGGGTTGCACCCCAAGATCCTACTTAATTTCAAAAATTGATTTTTCAATGAAGAAGTGGCCAGAAGTACAAGACAACATGGATTAAGGCAGTTATTAAGGACTACTCTGCACAAGGGAGGGTCAGGTCTTGTGGGATCCATGCCTGGTTCATTTTTATAAACGTCAGCTTGTCCACGTTGGCTGCGGACAGGCGGCTGCGTTTGTCAGTAATGACGCCCTGCCGTGCTGAATACACGTTCAGATAAAACGCTGGCCGCCGGGCAGGCCAGCACCTCCAAGGCATAACATGCTAATTCTGGCCACGTGGACAATTTGGAAACCCAGAAGTTGAATGGGGCCGAACCATCAGTCAGTACGTGGAGTTGTGTGCAGACGTACTGTTCAACCATGTTAGTGAAATGTTGCCTCCTGCTAACACGTTCCGTATCAGGTGGTGGGGCAGTTAGCTGTGGCGTGGAGACAAAACTTTTCCACATTTCTGCCATGCTAACCCTGCCCTCAGAGGAGCTGGCCGTGACACTGCTGCGTGGGCGACCTCTAGCTCCTCCTCTGCCTTGGCCTTCCACCTGTTCCCCTGTGACAGTTGGGAATGCTCTCAGGAGCGCGTCTACCAGTGTGCGCTTGTACTCGCGCATCTTCCTATCACGCTCCAGTGCAGGAAGTAAAGTGGGCACATTGTCTTTGTACCGTGGATCCAGCAGGGTGGCCACCCAGTAGTCAGCACACGTTAAAATGTGGGCAACTCTGCTGTCGTTGCGCAGGCACTGCAGCATGTAATCGCTCATGTGTGCCAGGCTCCCCAGAGGTAAGGACAAGCTGTCCTCTGTGGGAGGCGTATCGTCATCATCCTCTGTATCCCCCAGCCACGCACCAGGGATGTGCCTGCGCTGTGCTGGGTGCCACCCGCTGTGAACCTGCTTCATCCTCATCCTCCTCCACCTCCTCCTCATCCTCCTCGTCCTCCAGTAGTGGTCCCTGGCTGGCCACATTTGTACCTGCCCTCTGCTGTTGCAAAAAACCTCCCTCTGAGCCACTTCTAACAGACTGACCTGAAAGTGCTAAAAACGACCCGTCATCCTCCTCCTCCTCCTCCTGGCCCACCTCCTCTTCCATCATCGCCCTAAGCGTTTTCTCTAGGAGACATAGAATTGGTATTGTCACGCTGATAACAGTGGCATCGCCACTGGCCATGTTGGTGGCGTACTCAAAACAGCGCAACAGGGCACACAGGTCTCGCATGGAGGCCCAATCATTGGTGGTGAAGTGGTGCTGTTCCGCAGTGCGACTGACCCGTGCGTGCTGCAGCTGAAACTCCACTATGGCCTGCTGCTGCTCGCACAGTCTCTCCAGCATGTGCAAGGTGGAGTTCCACCGGGTGGGCACGTGGCATATTAGGCGGTGAGCGGGAAGGCCGAAGTTCCGCTGTAGCGCTGACAGGCGAGCAGCGGCAGGATGTGAATGCCGGAAGCGCGCACAGACGGCCCGCACTTTATGCAGCAGCTCTGACATGTCTGGGTAGTTGTGAATGAACTTTTGCACCACCAAATTCAGCACATGCGCCAGGCAAGGGATGTGCGTCAAACTGGCTAGTCCCAGGGCTGCCACGAGATTTCGCCCATTATCGCACACAACCAGGCCGGGCTTGAGGCCCACCGGCAGCAACCACTGGTCGGTCTGTTGTTCAATACCCCGCCACAACTCCTGCGCGGTGTGGGGCCTGTCCCCCAAACATATGAGTTTCAGAATGGCCTGCTGACGTTTACCCCGGGCTGTGCTGAAGTTGGTGGTGAAGGTGTGTGGCTGACTGGATGAGCTGGTGGAAGCAGAGGAGGAGGAGGAGGAAGCCGAGTAGGAGGAGGAGGCTACAGGAGGCACCGCTGGGGAAGGGCTAGGTGGACGCCCCTGGAAAACCGTGGGAGCAGAGTCTTCAAACAGACGAAGAGACTGCTGCATAACTTGAGGCTCAGCCAGTTTCCCTGATATGCATGGGGGTGATGTGACAGACTGATGGGCTTGGTTTTCAGGTGCCACCTGTGCGCTTTCCGCAGAAGACTGGGCGGAAGACAATGTGGTGAACGTGCTGGAAGCACTGTCGGCCACCCAATCGACTAATGCCTGTACCTGCTCAGGCCTTACCATCCTCATAACGGCATTGGGCCCCACCAAATATCGCTGTAAATTCTGCCGGCTACTTGAGGGAGTTGGTTCACTACTTTGTGCGCCTGAGGCCGAACGTCCACGTCCTCTGCCAGCAACAGAGGCTCCACGGACACCACCACAACCGCGTCCTCGTCCCTTAATAGAATGTTTCCTCATTGTTGCGATTCAACTCGCACCACAATAAAATATATTTTTTAGCCCCAAAATTCCCACACTGGAAGATATAATTCATTTTTCCGGTATTAATTACAAGAAAACTGCTGCAAATTGGACACCAGAATTTTTAAAATGCTAGTTTTGGTACATAGATTCCCACATGGGGAGATATAATTCCTTTTTACAGGAGTAAAAACGTGAGGCCTAGTGTTTCTGGACTGGTCTAACAAACACCAGATTGATTAAATTGGCCTTTTTTTCACCAAAATTACAACACTGGACAATAATGCCTTTTGGTGGTATTAATTACAAGAACACTGCTGCTAATTGGACACCAGATTTTTTATAATGCTAGTTTGTGTACATAAATTCCCACACTGGAAGATATAATTCCTTTTTCCGGTATTAATTACAAGAACACTGCTGCTAATTGGACACCAGATTTTTTATAATGCTAGTTTTGGTACATAAATTCCCACACTGGAAGATATAATTCCTTTTTCCGGTATTAATTACAAGAACACTGCTGCTAATTGGACACGAGAATTTTTATAATGCTAGTTTTGGTACATAGAATCCCACACGGGGAGATATAATTCCTTTTTAGAGGAGTGAAAACGTGAGGCCTAGTTTTTCTGGTCTAACAAACACCAGATTGATTAAATTGGCCTTTTTTTCACCAAAATTACAACACTGGACAATAATGCCTTTTGGCGGTATTAATTACAAGAACACTGCTGCTAATTGGACACCAGATTTTTTATAATGCTAGTTTGTGTACATAAATTCCCACACTGGAAGATATAATTCCTTTTTCCGGTATTAATTACAAGAACACTGCTGCTAATTGGACACCAGGATTTTTATAATGCTAGTTTTGGTACATAGATTCCCACACGGGGAGATATAATTCCTTTTTAGAGGAGTGAAAACGTGAGGCCTAGTGTTTCTGGTCTAACAAACACCAGATTGATTAAATTGGCCTTTTTTTCAGCAAAATTACAACACTGGACAATAATGCCTTTTGGCGGTATTATTTACAAGAAAACTGCTGCAAAGTGGACACCAGAATTTTTAATATGCTAGTTTTGGTACATAGATTCCCACACGAGGAGATATAATTCCTTTTTACAGGAGTAAAAACGTGAGGCCTAGTGTTTTTGGTCTACCAAACACCAGATTGATTAAATTGGCTTTTTTTTTCACCAAAATTACAACACTGGACAATAATGCCTTTTGGCGGTATTATTTACAAGAAAACTGCTGCAAAGTGGACACCAGAAGGAGGAGGCTACAGGAGGCACCGCTGGGGAAGGGCTAGGTGGACGCCCCTGGAAAACCGTGGGAGCAGAGTCTTCAAACAGACGAAGAGACTGCTGCATAACTTGAGGCTCAGCCAGTTTCCCTGATATGCATGGGGGTGATGTGACAGACTGATGGGCTTGGTTTTCAGGTGCCACCTGTGCGCTTTCCGCAGAAGACTGGGCGGAAGACAATGTGGTGAACGTGCTGGAAGCACTGTCGGCCACCCAATCGACTAATGCCTGTACCTGCTCAGGCCTTACCATCCTCATAACGGCATTGGGCCCCACCAAATATCGCTGTAAATTCTGCCGGCTACTTGAGGGAGTTGGTTCACTACTTTGTGCGCCTGAGGCCGAACGTCCACGTCCTCTGCCAGCAACAGAGGCTCCACGGACACCACCACAACCGCGTCCTCGTCCCTTAATAGAATGTTTCCTCATTGTTGCGATTCAACTCGCACCACAATAAAATATATTATTTTTTAGCCCCAAAATTCCCACACTGGAAGATATAATTCATTTTTCCGGTATTAATTACAAGAAAACTGCTGCAAATTGGACACCAGAATTTTTAAAATGCTAGTTTATAGAGGAGTGAAAACGTGAGGCCTAGTTTTTCTGGTCTAACAAACACCAGATTGATTAAATTGGCCTTTTTTTCACCAAAATTACAACACTGGACAATAATGCCTTTTGGCGGTATTAATTACAAGAACACTGCTGCTAATTGGACACCAGATTTTTTATAATGCTAGTTTGTGTACATAAATTCCCACACTGGAAGATATAATTCCTTTTTCTGGTATTAATTACAAGAACACTGCTGCTAATTGGACACCAGGATTTTTATAATGCTAGTTTTGGTACATAGATTCCCACACGGGGAGATATAATTCCTTTTTACAGGAGTAAAAACGTGAGGCCTAGTGTTTCTGGTCTAACAAACACCAGATTGATTAAATTGGCCTTTTTTTCAGCAAAATTACAACACTGGACAATAATGCCTTTTGGCGGTATTATTTACAAGAAAACTGCTGCAAAGTGGACACCAGAATTTTTAATATGCTAGTTTTGGTACATAGATTCCCACACGGGGAGATATAATTCCTTTTTACAGGCGTAAAAACGTGAGGCCTAGTGTTTTTGGTCTACCAAACACCAGATTGATTAAATTGGCCTTTTTTTCACCAAAATTACAACACTGGACTATAATGCCTTTTGGCGGTATTATTTACAAGAAAACTGCTGCAAAGTGGACACCAGAATTTTTAATATGCTAGTTTTGGTACATAGATTCCCACACGGGGAGATATAATTCCTTTTTACAGGAGTAAAAACGTGAGGCCTAGTGTTTTTGGTCTACCAAACACCAGATTGATTAAATTGGCCTTTTTTTCACCAAAATTACAACACTGGACAATAATGCCTTTTGGCGGTATTATTTACAAGAAAACTGCTGCAAAGTGGACACCAGAATTTTTAATATACTAGTTTTGGTACATAGATTCCCACACGGGGAGATATAATTACAACACTGGACGATATAATGCCTTTTGGCGGTATTAATTACAAGAGGACTGCTGGTATTTCAGAACACCGGAATTGTTAAAATGCTAGTTTTGCTAGATAAATTTCCCACACTGGGAGAAATATTGCCTAAGCCTTTTTACAGTATTAATTACAACAGGAGTGCTTCTTCTGGTCTAACACCAGAATAATTTTATTATTACGGTGAAAGCTTTTTCTAATTTATATTTCTGGCACATAAAAAAAAAAAATATTTCTGGCTGACAGTATTGGACAAAGTAGTGGCACTGGCTAGCCTAGCTGGAACAGCACATTCATGGGATTTGCTATCCAAGTGGGTTACTTTCAGTTTCACCACTGATATATTAAATATCTTTGCAGTTAGTATGGGTGACACAAGCACAGCCAAACCCCTGATGTAGTATATCTATGAAAAAATCGACTATTACATGAGATTAATGGACGTTGTGGCAGCTTTTGCTGTAGCACCACAAGTCCCAAAATGGCCGCCGCCTATCAGCCCAGTAACATGTGCCAGAAAACAGTCTGCCCAACCAGAAAAAAAATTGACTTTGACTGAGCAGCTGAATCGCTGTTGTTCTGATTCACAGGTGTAGATTTTTAACTTTTTTGGAGCTTTGGTATACACTCTGTGGCAGCAAGTACTGGCGCACCACAAGTCCCAAAATGGCCACCGCCGGTCAGCCCAATTACATGTGCCAGTAAAAATCGCTCTGGCCAGTCTCAACAAAATAGTGACTTTCAGTGAACAGCTCAGCTGAGTTGTTCTGATGCACAGGTGTAGAAAGGTAGATCATTCAATCACTTCTTTATCCCTGCCTATCTCGCCTTCACAGAAGCTGCATCCTCTCCCTACACTAGTCAGAGCAGTGTGACATGCGGCACTACGTGACTCCACCTTAAATAGAGGCTGGGTCACATGCTGCACTTGGCCAATCACAGCCATGCCATTAGTAGGCATGGCTGTGATGGGCTCTTAGGGCAAGAAGTAAAACGCTAGCTGATTGGCTGCTATGCAGCCCTTCAGAAAGCGGGAAGAAATCGACGAACACCGGACCCGAACCCGAACTATTTGGAAATGCTCGAACTGTTCGCTCAACACTAATATGGAGACGCTCCATGAGCTCCATGAGCACGGAAGTCGGCAGAAGCGGCAACGGGCACTGACTAGAGCAGCCAGGAAGCCAGGAATCCTCAGGAGAGGTAAGAACTACTTTTGGGAAGTGGGAAAGAAAAAAATATAACTAAAAAAAATTAAAAAATAAAAAAATATTCGAAATAGCGAATTTATAGCGCTATATTCGAAATATTCGCGCTCAACACTAGCCATAAAGTCTGCAATCTCCTGTCCTGGACCCACATCCTAGTTAGCGTCTCTATGCTAACTACCCCCCAGGGACAGTTGGGCGATTTAACAGATAACAATGCAAGCCATGGCCTACAGGCTAAACACTGGCCTGTATCAAGTTGATAAGATAAAAGGGGCCATGGGAAGAGGGGGCATATATGGGATATATATATGAAAGGGGACATATTCTATAAGGGGACATATATATATATATATATATATATTATGACACAGTGAGAGGTTTGGTGGTAAAAAACAGGTATTTTCCTCTCAGCCTGTGCTGCTGGGTTGATTGCAGCCAGGTGAGGGCAAATACTGGACCGGATTTTAGGTGCCGGTCCGGGTTTTTGGGTTAATACCTAGCTGCCTTTAAAAGACAGCTGGGTTTATGCAAAGCTCTCTCTGTGTTTGGGATCTGAGCCCTGTGCTGGGCTGAAAAGCTGAGACCTGTGTGTCAGGAGAGCAGGCCATGTAAAGACGGTCAGTGGACTTTTTGTGTTGCCGAGCATTCAGCCAGGTGTGAATTGACACCTAGGATTTGAGGTGATTTAACCTGGAAACTGCTGATGTTCTGTGGAGCTCTCAGGGCTGGATGCAAGAGCTGGCAAAGAGGCGTGCAGTCTGCCTGGAACCCTGAGGTTGGACTTTCCTGCGGCTGGGCTGACAGCCAGGTGTGAACACGCACCTAAACCACACAGGTGATTTGATCCCGTCTTGGACTTTTGTTTTGCCTCAAGTTTTTGCTATGTGTGTGAAGTAACACTAAGTGACTGTTTTGAGTTTTGTTTGTGCAAGTGTGAAATAAAACACTGTTTGCTGCAGTACCTGGACTCCCTTTGCCTCTATACTGCACCCGCACCGCTGTCTACCAGAGCAACTCCCCACATTTGGTGTCGGATGCGGGCAATTGCAGTGAGGCTGGCGTGAAGCCAAAACTTTTCGTAGCATTTTTTTTTCTTTTGGGCACTGTTGTATGTCCTGGATTAAGCCTGCCAAGCTGCAACCACCAACACAGGACAAGATGGAGGAGATGATAAAGCAGCTTGTCCAGGCCAACTTAAACCAACAGCAGGCCATCGCACAACAGCAAAAGAGACATGAAGAAGCCTTACTTGTCCAACAGCAGGCCATCGCACAGCAGCAAGAGACGAACAGACAACTGCTAGAGGCTAATCAGCGACAGCAGGACACGAACCAGCGGCTGCTGCAACACGTAATGGTGCTAGAAAAGTCAGGGAGTGCACGATGCCCGGAAAGCAGTCCGCATGGCCGTTCCCAAGATGACACCGACAGATGATGTTGAAACCTACTTGGCGATGTTCGAAAAGGTGGCCGTGAGAGAGAGACTACCCCGAGACTAGTGGGCGGAGGTCATCGCTCCGTTTCTGGCATCAGGACCCCAACAGGTTTATTTTGATTTACCGGAAGACCAAGCGGCAGACTACTCTGTGGTCAAGGGTGAGATCCTGGCGAGACTGGGGGTGAATGTGTTGGTCAGGGCCCAGCGGGTACATCAGTGGGAGTTTAACCCAGCTGAGCCAGCACGACCCCAGTATTACAATTTGCTAAAACTCTTACAAAAATGTCTACCGCCTGACGTACTTAGTCCCACTGCTATGCTGGACCGTATTGTAGCTGACAAATTCTGGAGGGCATTGCCACTTCCCCTCCAGCGCTGGGTTGGCCAGACATCTACTAGTGCCCTGGAGATGGTGGACCTGGTCGAACGTTATGGGGCTACTGAGGAACTTAAGGGGGAACTCTGGGGAAGGGAGTAAAAAACCCAGAAAATCCCCTCCCCAGACCCTGCGGCCTGAGCTGAGAAAGACAGCACGGGATGTGCCCTTTGGGGATGCCTGGCCATGTACGGGCCAACTGTCCCCTCCTGGGTGAGCCCATGGATGTAAACTTTGGGTATCGACAGTCATTGTATGCCAGAAGGGTCGATGTGTCAGAGGTTATCCATGATGAACATTTGTGTCGGGTGGAGGTGGGAGACACTCCAGTGGCAGCTCTGCTGGATTCGGGGAGTCAGGTGACCCTGGTGAGGGCTTCCCTGGTGCGACCCACAGAGTTTACAGGCCGGAGAGTCGGGGTTTTCAGCATTCATGGAGATTTAAAAGAATACCCCACTGCTCTGTTGTCTGTAAGCACGTGTGCCGGCAGGCAGGTCCATGAGGTGGCTGTAACCATGAGTATGCCCTATGATGTGAAAATAGGAAGAGACTTTCCATTGTTCCCAGCCCTGTGGCCGGCCATTGTACGTCTAGTTCCCAGACAGGTAGGAAAACTTCCAGTACTGAGGCCTAGCCCAGGTGAGGTGTTAGAAACCCAGAAACCCAAGGCAAAGGGACCCACAGTAGGTCCGGTGGGTGAGGGGAAGACAGTCCCCCTTAGTAGGATAGGTAGAAAACATAGGAAGGTGGCTCAGCCAGGCCAAAGCCGGACCTGCAATCGAGTGCCTGGGGTCCGTACCCAAAGGGACCCGGTTTTGGTTGTTGGGCCACCTGTGGACAGTAAGGACGTCGCTAGGGGGAAGGGGACCTATAAAATAGCACAGAAAGTTGGAGACCCAAATTACAAGGTACACCAGCCAGGACTGCAAAAGCCGGAGCCGGTCTACCATGTAAATTTACGGAAACCTTGGAAGGTTAGAGAGACTTATATTAAGAACAACCCGTGGCCGGTTTATCTAGGGAAAGAGATTCCGGTCCCTCTGTCTGCTAACAGGGAAGCAGCTGCCACAGATAAAATTACTGGCAGCATTTCCACTGAACAGACTCAGAGCCAAGGAGTTTGTTAGTCGGAACAAAGAGGTGTTCTATGATTTCCCTGAATGCCCTTCAATAACTCACCGTGATATTGTCACTGAGCCCCAGGCAAAGGTCTGGTTAAAGCCGTACCAGGTGCCGTGGCTCGGCGACAAGCCATCTCTGAAGGAGTGATGTGGGGTTGGCCGCAGCCTGTCACCACCTGGACAAAGAAGGAACGTCCTGGGTCACCAGAGGGTTCGGGTGACTTCAGAACTTTAGATTTTCAGTGGAACACAGAGCAGGGCAGTTACAGGGAAATGCGAGTGCCCAGTTCTGGGTATACTGTTTGGCGTGTGTTCACCCCCTCAGGGTTGAACAAAGGGGAGGGGTATGTGACACAGTGAGAGGTTTGGTGGTAAAAAACAGGTATTTTCCTCTCAGCCTGTGCTGCTGGGTTGATTGCAGCCAGGTGAGGGCAAATACTGGACCGGATTTTAGGTGCCGGTCCGGGTTTTTGGGTTAATACCTAGCTGCCTTTAAAAGACAGCTGGGTTTATGCAAAGCTCTCTCTGTGTTTGGGATCTGAGCCCTGTGCTGGGCTGAAAAGCTGAGACCTGTGTGTCAGGAGAGCAGGCCATGTAAAGACTGTCAGTGGACTTTTTGTGTTGCCGAGCATTCAGCCAAGTGTGAACTGACACCTAGGATTTGAGGTGATTTAACCTGGAAACTGCTGATGTTCTGTGGAGCTCTCAGGGCTGGAAGCAAGAGCTGGCAAAGATGCGTGCAGTCTGCCTGGAACCCTGAGGTTGGACTTTCCTGCGGCTGGGCTGACAGCCAGGTGTGAACACGCACCTGAGGCTACATGCACACGACCGTTGCCTGCCTCCGCGTCCGCTCCTCCTTGAAATTTTGCGTCCGTCAAAAAAAACGGATGACGGACCGTTTTTTTTGACGGACCGTTTTTTTTGACGGATCCATTGTAAAAATGCCTATCCTTGTCCGCAAACGTGAAAAAAATAGGACATGCACTATTTTTTTGACGGAATGAAAACACGGATCACGGATGCGGAACACAAACGGTTGACCATCCGCATTTTTTGACGGACCCATTGAAATGAATGGGGAAGCATCCAATCCGTGAAAAAAAACGGAACGGACGCGGAAACAAACAACGGTCGTGTGCATGGGGCCTAAACCACACAGGTGATTTGATCCCGTCTTGGACTTTTGTTTTGCCTCAAGTTTTTGCTATGTGTGTGAAGTAACACTAAGTGACTGTTTTGAGTTTTGTTTGTGCAAGTGTGAAATAAAACACTGTTTGCTGCAGTACCTGGACTCCCTTTGCCTCTATACTGCACCCGCACCGCTGTCTACCAGAGCAACTCCCCACATTATTTATTTATATATATATATATATATATATATATATATATATATATATATATATATATATATATATATTTTCAAACCTTCCTCAACAATCCCCCTGTTGTCGGAATTTACGACAATATTCTAGGGGGAAGGGTTGAGACATATTTGCCCCCCCTCAACCCCACTCTTAGTGAAAGAACTGGAGTATGCACTGATCTTTAGGTACCTAGACATCACCCATCCCGACCTTTCACCGACCTGCTTTTCACCGTAACCCAAACTTTTCTATCCACAGGATTGGCTGTCGTCAACTTAACTGGCCTTTATTTCAGATAACCGTCTTCCGGTGTCGGCCACTCCGATAAGTTTGGAGTGACCACACCCTTACTGTCTCTCGGTACTACTGTCGATCTTCAGGTATCCACCCCAAGGTCTGGACATCTTCTGCTTTGAACGTATCGGTGTCAGCCGCTCCTACTGTCTTACTTGTCCCTTGCGTGCTGCATGGAGGAGGTCCATTAAACCGGAACGCCTACTCTCCCGACCAGCGTAACCTATTGACTTCCGGAGCGGCTTGACCCTTGCAGTCTTTCCCAACTGCACCGACTTTCTTGAAACAAGAATATCGTGACCAGGAGCAGGTTCACCCTCACAATCAATTTTACAGTGGCGACAACCTCCCCATGGACAGATAAGTAGGCTTTTACAAGGCAGGTCAGATTTCCATTGTGAGGCGATGTCAAGGTGCCTAAATACTAACCGCGGTAAATACCTCTGCTACACTAACCATCCAGCCCCACCCTTACGAACTTCACCGTTACAGGGTTTGAGGTGGCAAATGGCGAACAAAAGGGACCTGTCCCTAACGTGCCCTACTCTAATCCCCATTCACACATATAACTTATTTCACCTTCCCCTCCCATCAAATAAATTTAGTGGGTACCCATAGAGACTCCTGAAACCTGGCAGATCTCTTTACACCTCCAAAGACAGGTAGGTCACAGACCCACGTGTCGATGGGAAACGACTATAGGATACAAATGTGTACAGCGAATCCAACTCACCGCAGTGTGTCGGGTGAGCTCTATAGGCTGTCACACACTTGTACCTAGAGTGTCTATGGGTACACAGATGGCAAACATACACATAATCTATATATACACAGTACTATGGGGTTACAGGATTGCATAAGTTATACATCCTGAACCCTCATAGGAAACCAAGTAGAAAATCCTACAAATGAACAATATATATATATATATATATATATATATATATATATATATACACACAAATATGTCCATGAGGTCCCTGGCTTCAGGACTTTGTGGGAGTTATGACCTGAGCCTCCTACGGATTACATCGTGAAGTTCCGTCTGGTTCTGGTGTAACTGGTCAGCAAGTCCCTTGACCTTCCGATACACAGTCCAATGTAGATGATGATTACCAGAATCAGGGGAACTTTCACTGGGTGAATAAGAAGATTAAAATGTAGATCCGAACAAGCTCTTCCACCCGAACGCCTCCAAGTCTTTCTCCAAAACATGGGAGATAATGCTCCTGCTGGGTTGTGGCGCAGTTTCCCATCTTTTTAGACCTCAACAGAGTGTCAGGGCGGATAGCAGGTATCTTCTGTGGCGTCATCTGGGTTTTTCCTCTGCTCCATAGTAACCATACCTATGACAGAAGAAAATACCAGGCGCTCCCAGGGGATTTCTCCCCTTACGGTGAAATTAGTTGTCCTATACCAGCACCAATACCTTTGACCCATGAGTAGAGAAAGGTATTGGGCTGCCCTTCATCTCACAGGACCCCTCGTTATCCTAACCCTGGTGTATGAACACCCTACCTTCAGAGGATCGCGTCCTCTGCTTCACATCCCTCTGCACCAACAGATAAGGATGGCTATCTTAATAGGTTAGGATATCTGAGGGGAGCTGTGGATGAAGCACCATCTTGCAATTGGTGGCACTGTAACCCTGTCCACTCATGTGTACCAAAGCTGATTTCCCCCTGTCATCCTGTCTTGTGGAGGCCAGCAGAAACCATGGCATAAGTCCTGCCCTGGCTTTTCAGGACTCCGCAACACAAACGCACAGGCCACACTCTGCTGTCAATCACTCTGTGTCCAATCCCAATCAGAGCTGCGTTACCTGATCGGACTAGAATTTAGTGCGCAGCGCAACATCACACCAATGTTGCCTGTCCGCCCTAGTCCCCAGTATAACACAGCACTGCTGAGAAACCTTGAGCACAACCGCGTCATCTGTATCGATCAGAGACCCTGGCTTGCACATTGTGACATCCCACTAAACCGTGTTCCAATGTCACCTGTTCCTGCAAGCTAACACTTTCTCGATCCACAGTATAACACAGTTCTACTCGAAGGGGACACAAGAATAAATCAAAGACAGCAGCGACTGGACTCACAGCAGGTAATGTAAACCACAAAAATCGGCAGGGTAAGACACATATGCGTACAAGGATCACTGCCATCCACATGAAAGAAAACATATACACATACAACAAAAACACACAACACGAACATACATGGGGAACAAACGATGTGACGAATAGTACAGGGATGTCAAATGTTGCCTAGCCTAGATTGGCCATTCTGACCCCTCAGCGCCTGGTGTGGCATGTGCCGCTGAGAGGTAACCCCTTTATGGCCAATCTCACTAGACCCCACTGCACGATCTGTCACTTGACTGCTGGACACATTGCAATTACTTGCACAAGGGCAATTCCTTGCAATATGTCTCTTGTTCCCACACCTGAAACACGTGATTTGGTTTCCTGTCCTGTGTGCTATGTTCCTATCTGTGTTGCAGTGTCTCGCTATATGACCTAAGCCACCACATGCAAAACATCTGATGGTTTCTCTGCATGGCTTAGGTCCGTCCACACTGCGACCGTGGTCCCTTTCCCTGTACTTACACATCCTCAGGGACACACTCTTAACCACAGTTCTTTTTCCCAAAGTCAGGGAAAAATCTCTGTTGGGCTAGACAGGCTTGATCTGGTGATTCGGCCGATCACAGAATAGGGCAAAGTTTTGGGAGATTCCAGCCCTGCCTTTACGGAAGAAGAAAGGGCCGGCACCAAACTGCTAATAACCTGTTGCATGCCAGTCCTTATCTGGGACCTTACTGTAACCTCGGCCTTCAATTTGGCTACCGTCACATCAGTAGAGGCAGCCTGCATTCTAAAGGCCTTGACCTCAGTATTAGACTGGATAAATTTTGCCTGAATTTCCTCCTTCTGCTTCTGCAACTCTACTAACTGTGACTGTATCTTAGCGATCTGTGCATCTCTGTCAACAGCAGACTGTACGCTCTCCGCCAACCGTGCCTGCAACGCGGAAAGCTGATCCGAATTACTGGCACAGCATTGGCAGTGAGCGTCCGGAGGAATTGTCTCTGTTGAACGAGATACCACCGCTACTTCCTTTGGCTTGCAGATGCTAGCCTCAAATATGTGAACAAGTTTGGCTAGCATCTGAAGCCGTTTAGTGGCCTTATTAAGCACCGTCCGTTTGCTGACATGCAGCTTGTCATAGTTACAAGCCTGTGCCAACAAATCGGACCACAGCATTTCTGCTGACCGGTATGTGGTGGGGATGATGGAATCAAATGAGCTGTGTGCTGCAAAGTGTTGCAGTGCGGGGAAGTTCAAACTTACGTTTTGAAGAGACGCCATCTTACTTGGAGTTGTCCTTTGTGCTGCATGGAGGAGGTCCTGTAAACCGGAACGCCTACTCTCCCGACCAGCTCCTGTTCAGCTCCAACGGTGATGGTTCTCTCTTCAGTGACGCAAGCAGCGACCTCTCCCCAGTGTTCGGTGGGCATGTAAGGCAATCAGAAAATCATTAATACACAAAAAAATTCTAAAGATTATAGGTTCTCTGCTGTAGAAATTGCATTGTGCCTAGTTCTGATTGAAGAAAATGCTTTACCTGTCCGAACTATCAGGCCTTGGACGCTCAGACTCCGCTGACCGCGTCCCTCCTGTCTGACTAGTTCACAGCGAAAGCGATTTTCCTCACCAGAACCGAACACAGATACTAATTCCTAGCAGTGGGCCTGGCTCGCCAATGTTAAAGGAAAATATTAATTATTAATATTTATGCAAATATCAATAGTTAATATTCATAAATAGACGCGGTCGTCTGTTGATGACTCCGCCTATTTATACCTTACATAAAGATCTAATTACCTCCTTTTGCCTTACACTATTCACTGAACTCAACTACGTACGACTTACACTGCTACTATATACTGTGGCGCCTACGATAACAAAAGACTACACGCTGTGCTTAAATAATAAAAGGTATTTATTAACACAATACACGTCTATAGTCTATAATTATATATATCCATATAAAAGGGAATATGAATATATATATATTTATAGCCACACAGTAATACAGTCAGTCAATTACAACACTACAACACTACTACACATACAATATTCCTAACTATTCTACATACAATCCCAATTCCACCCCACAAACTAGCTATACAATTACACTAACATACATTACAGCAGTAACCCACCCACCTGGCTATTCACACTGTCCCTACTGCAATAAAGGGTTAATACAAATCCCAATGCAGTCCAGGGGTAATGGCACTGCAAAGGTTAACACAAAATGGGCTGCAGGGGTCACTCTGCACACAGAAGCCTTGAAGGGGTTCAGGGTTACAGGGCTGCTGAGCACTGCAAGGGTCCTTGGCTGGGGTACTGCGGGGCTGGATAAGGGTTGCAGCTTAAGGGGTACACAGCAGCAGGAGTTGATGCTGCTGGGCAGGGAAGGGGTACATGGGAATGTAGGGATCTGGGAAATCAGGGCAGGGGTTGGGGGTACTCAGCCATCTTCAGGTCCCATCTGTGTGTGTCCTTCTCAGTCAGGAGCCGAGTTCAGAAGCCCCCTCCTCTGTAGTCGCATGCCTTCATATGAGGTTTTGGGATATGACCTCACTCCACTGAAGACGAATCTACCTTGTGAGCCCTCCCCCCAGGTAGTTTGGCAATGTTCAAAGATGGGGGAGAAGGAAACAGGTTTAGCATGTAAGCCATGTGCTGATCAAAAGGTGCCATAAAGTCTGCAATCTCCTGTCCTGGACCCACATCCTAGTTAGCGTCTCTATGCTAACTACCCCCCAGGGACAGTTGGGCGATTTAACAGATAACAATGCAAGCCATGGCCTACAGGCTAAACACTGGCCTGTATCAAGTTGATAAGATAAAAGGGGCCATGGGAAGAAGGGGCATATATGGGATATATATATGAATATATGAAAGGGGACATATTCTATAAGGGGATATATATATATATATATATATATATATATATATATACACACACACACATATATTTCAACCCTTCCTCAACACTTATACAAGTAGAGCCCCCCAACAGCAGTAAGTTTTTTTCAACGTCACTGATTATTTTGCCCTTCCTCTGATCCATAAGAACAATAACCCCAAAAAAACTGATCCTGTATATGGAGCATCCGCTTCACTTGGTCAGCATTTGGTCAGTAATCTATCAGTATTGCTAATGATAAAAAAACAGGATTGGCTCTAAAACAGAGATGACACGTGAATGGAATATTTGTATGTCTTCTGTGTTTTGTACCCACTCCTGCTTTTGGCTACCAAATCATAAGCCAATTCTGATGGGACCATACAGGCCTTACAGCTACTACACAGACAGGATCCGATGTGCGTCTCATTTTTCCTTCCCTCTGACAGATCAGAAGAAGGGTCAAATAAATTATGATGTCAGAGTGGCTCTATGACATAGTGGTGCAGTGGAAGCAGCATGAGGAAGCCACAGAGTGTCACAATGACAGTGTGGAGCTGACAGCAGCATCATTAAGGGGCCACAGAGTGTCACAATTACAAAGTGGAGGTGGCAGCAGCATCAGGAGGCCACAGAGTGGCAAGGTGACATAGTGTGGAGGTGGCAGCACCATGTGAAGACCACATAGTGGCAAGTTGACAGTGTGGAGGTGGCAGCAGCATTAGAAGACAACAGAGTGGCAAGGTGACATAGTATGGAGGTAGAAGCAGCATCAGGAGACAACAGAGTGACAAAGTGTGGAGATGGCAGCAGCATCTGCTGGAGAGTGGTTTCTTTCCCCCCCCCCCCCCGTCAGACCTGTGAGAGGATGGACGATGGAGCAGATAGTCAGCGGCCAACTCACTATATCACCTGGCCAGGCAGCAGCCAACTCACTACATAGGATGTCTCTATAGTAGTTCAGTTTGTCCTCCCTCTCAGCGGGTGTAAAAAAGGCCCCTATGCCCCCATTTTGGACCAATGCAAGAGTCCAACAAGGTGGAGAGCCAAAAGTCTTCCCTCTGCCGAATGGTGACTATGCAAGCAAGTGAGCATGCATCGGGCCATTTGTGCAAGTGACTCGGAGGGACTCCCTGCCTTCATCTCCATTGCATACCACAGTGTGTCTAGGTCCTCTGCCTCATCTTCCTCATCACCCTGTAGCTCCTCTGGCTGTGCCTGCTCCTCCTGACCTGTCACCTGTGTAGAAAACCCACCTATTTCGCTACACATTGCTTGTGGTCCAATGTTCTCCTCCTCCAATTCAGCCCCCACAGGGCTTATGTGGTTATGAGATCTAGGCGCCACATCTACAGTCCCCTGACCAGCCAGATCTACCAGCATCTCTTCCAGGACATGAAGCAGTGGAATGACATCGTTCACCCATAGTCCTGGTGACTGACAAATAACGTGGCCTCCTCAAAGGGCCTGAGCAAACGGCAGGTGTCATGCATGAGCTGCCACTGGATGACATCGAAGTTACACAGGGGAGAACTCCTGTCCGCTTGGATCATCAAGAAATCGTTTATGGGTTTTTTCTGTTCGTATAGTCAGTCCAACATATGGAGGGTGGAATTCCAACGGGTGAGAACGTAGAAGTTGGAAGCGGCATCACCTGGCCAAGTTGCTGGTGTTGCTGTGCAGGAACCACATTCAACCAGTGGGCCGTAAATGACAAGTATTGTCACTGACCGTAGTTACAGTCCACACGTCGGCACTGCCGTGCACTTTGGCAGACACCAACAGGCTCAAGGACTGGCCCACCTTCTGTTCTATATGAGTGTGCAGGGCTGGTACTGCCTTTTTGGCACAGTAATGACGGCTTGGGACTATCCACCTTGGTTCGGCACAAGCCATCAGTTCTCTGAAAGGTGCAGAGTCCACCACTTGAAAAGGGAGGGACTGCAGAACTAGCAACTTGGACAGGAGCACATTCAGCTTCTGCGTCGTTGAATGAGTGTACGCATACTGTTGTCTCTTGGCAATCGCTTTGGTGGTCGATTGCTGACGGAATTACTGACGAGGAGTAGGAGGGCAAGGAGCAGAAGCATCAGGACTAGAGTTGAGAAAACACCTAGATGTTCGAGTTTGGGATCCGAACTCGACCCGAACTTCACCCCGAACCCGAACCCCATTTAAGTCAATGGGGACCCGAACTTTTGGGAACTTAAATGGCTGTAAAATAGCCCTGGAAAGGGCTAGAGGGCTGCAAAAGGCAACAAAATGTAGGCAAATGCCCTGCAAACATATGTGAATAGGGAAATGACTTAAAATAAAATAAAATGCAGAAAAATAATAAATAAACATCCTAAACTTGAGCCCAAGTGAGTGATAGTGGCACCTGTCACCCAGCAAACAGAGGATGTGGTAGCAACGCCACCACATCTGTCATTGTTACCAAGTATCTCCACCAAATCCCATGGAAGTGTTTAGCTATCAGCTGTCCATCTCCCAAACACTGGAGAGAAAAAGAAATAGAAAGAGGAAGTACCCCCCTACCCATGGCTCTAAATGCCTTATTTTAAACTTCCTGGTCCTTTGAAATGCTGACATTCTGTCTGGTGGACAGTTTTTTTTTGCCTAAACACCAGACAGTGAAAATCAATTCAGTTAATCGAACACACACACACACACAACACCCCCCCCCCCCTTTCACTCAAACAATTAACCAACTATTTACAAATGTTCTAAAAAACATATTAAAATAACTATAATGCAGCTATACTTACTATATAAACAAACAAAACTATATAAACGCCTTATCCTTAACTTAAGACCAACCAAATACAAGTGGCTCGGAGGGTGGGTATCTGCACCAACATAGGCCCTGGCCTGGAACACAATTATCCAGCCAGGGCACAGTTCTGAAGGAAGAGGAGTAGGAGGAACGCTGGGGGATACAGAGGACACATACGATATACCTCCCTCAAAAAGGATAGCTTGTCCTTGCCTCTGGGCAGCCTGGCAGACATGAGCGACTACATGCTGCAGTGCCTGTGCAACGACGGCCCAGTTACTGCCACATTCTAACTTTTGCTGATTACTGGGTGGCCACCCTGCTGCATCCCCGTTACAAGGCAACTGCCATCCTTAATTCCCTCACTGGAGTGTAATAGGAAGATGAGCCCGCAAGTAGACACGCTGCTGATGGCATTCACACCTGACACCGGGGACTCAGTGGAAGCACAAGGTGAAAGCAGAGGAGGAGGAGGAAGAATTTGCCAATGCAGCTGGGTCACCAGCAACACCTCAGAAGGCAGGATTAGCATGGGCAAAATGTGGAAAAGCTTTGTCATCACGCCATAACAACCTGCACCACCAGCAGATCTGGAACATCTTAGCAGGAGGCAGCATTTCAGCAACATGGTGGAACAGTACACGTACTGACTAAGGGGAATAGCTACAGGGGAAGCAACTGCTTTGGGGCCGTGACCTAGAAAGGGCCCATCCAGGAGGAGGAGGAGGACTAACAGTATTATACAATAAAATTATATACAGTGGCAGTATAGACAGTGTAGAAAGCGAATGGAACAGCTGCTGGGCCTGGTCTGAGAGAGCGATGTTTAGTAGCCACAGGCATAGCGGCATGAAAGGAAGGGGTTTGCGCAAAAATTACTGGGGGACGGGGGCCCCATTCAAAAATTTGCTGTATTGCCCAATCATTTCTAGCTACGCCACTGGGTCTGCCCCATTCAACTTCTGGGTCATCAAATTGGGCACATGTCCTGAGGTTGCCCTTTACGCCTTGGAGGTGCTGGCCTACCCTGCAGCCACTGTATTGTCTGAACGTGTGTTTAGCATGGCTGGTGGCATTATCACAGACAAGCGCAGCCGCCTGTCTGCAGGCAATGTGGGCAAGCTTTCGTTTATTAAAAAGAACCAGGCATAGATCCCACATGACTTGTTTGAACCTTATGCAGAATAGACATGTATACCAGCCTCACGCAACCACTGTTATACTATCGTGCACTTACACTTTGTTTATTTCTTATATTTTCCCAATGTTTTGGGGTCTATACTAATTTATTTAAAAAAAATTAAAAATAAAAAAACAGTTATTGGCAACTACCTTTGGCTTTACAGCCCAAAAAGGCTTTATTACATGCAAGAATGTAACCGCCAATTGTAAGTTCCCTGTCAGTTATGCAGTGCAGGGGTTTGTACTTGGCAAAAATGGTAATATTTCACCCAACAATTTAAAATCTATCCTTTGCCGGACACTATTAAATTTGGCAAGCCACAGCTGGAACAACTGATTTAAGGTATTGCTAATTTGGCAATTGAATTTTACGCCAGAACAAAATCTATCCTTTGCCGGACACAATTAAACTTGGCCAGCCGTTGCTGGGACACCATATTTAGGGGATTACTATTTTGGCAATTAAATTTCACCCCAGAACAAAATCTATCCTTTGCCGGACACTATTAAACTTGGCCAGCCACTGCTGGGACACCAGATTTAGGGGATTGCTATTTTGGCAATTGAATTTTAGCCCAGAACAAAATCTATCCTTTGCCGGACACTATTAAACTTGGCCAGCCACTGCTGGGACACCAGATTTACAGTATTGCTATTTTGGCAATATAATTTCACCCCAGAACAAAATCTATCCTTTGCCGGACACTATTAAACTTGGCCAGCCACAGCTGAAACCACTGATTTACGGTATTGCTATTTTGGCAATTTAATTTCACCCCAGAAAATAATATATCCTTTGACGGACACTATGAAACTTGTCCAGTCACAGCTGGAACACCAGATTTACGGTATTTTTATTTTTTCAACTGTATTAATCCCCAGAAAATAATATATCCTTTCACGGACACTATGAAACTTGTCCAATCACAGCTGGAACACCAGATTTACGGTATTTCTATTTTTGCAACTGAATTTCACCCCAGAAAATAATATATCATTTTTTTGTTTGTATGTATAATTGCCGTGGCTACGTGCACCTGCATACAGGGACGTGCTGACTGACCCCCCCTTGTATTTCTGTTTAGTATGTGTTGGAGGTGTGGCAACCTCCTTTTCAGTCATGCACAACTGACTAGTTTGTCTGCCCTAGAGGCTGGTTTTAATCAGAGTGAGTATAAAGCTGAATGAGCATTCACAGTACCTGCTAGTAGCCATCTGGCTCCAGGAGGAGTGCACAGTGGGCTCAGCATGCATGTTGGTACCTGCATCCCTGGATCTAATGGAGGCTGTTACAGCACCAGAAAGGGTTAATAAGTATGGTTTATCCCAGCATGCATGCTGGGCCCATATTCAGTGGATTTTATGTGGCTGTCATGGCCCATAGCAGGTAAGATTCAGTGTTAGGAGGATTTTATGTGGCTGTCATGGCCCATAGCAGGTCAGATTTAGCGTTAGGACCGCTCGCGGGATGGCCTTGGCATGGCGAGTGGCTTATTACTTTTTGAAAAAAAACGTACACTAATGTCCTCTTATAGCTTATATCTTGGGCAGAGTTCTGGTTGCAGAGTGCTGTTGCATTTTTTTTGTTTGTATGAAACTTGTCCAGTCACAGCTGGAACACCAGATTTACGGTATTTTTATTTTTGCAACTGAATTTCACCCCAGAAAATAATATATCCTTTGACAGACACTATTAAACTTGGCCAGCCACTGCTGGGACACCAGATTTAGGGGATTGCTATTCTGACTATTGAATTTCACCTCAGAACAAAATATATCCTTTGCTGGACACTATTAAACTTGGCCAGCCACTGCTGGAACACCAGATTTACGGTATTTCTATTTTTTGCAGCTGAATTTCACCCCAGAACAAAACCTATCCTTTGCCGGACACTATTAAACTTGGCCAGCCACAGCTGAAACCACTGATTTACGGTACTGTTATTTTGGCAATTGAATTTAACCTCAGAAAATTATCTATCCTTTGCCGGACACTATTAAACTTGGCCAGCCACTGCTGTGACACCAGATTTAAGGTATTTTTATTTTGGCAATTGAATTTCACCCCAGAAAATTATCTATCTTTTGCCGGACACTATAAAAATTGGCCAGCCACTGCTGGGACACCAGATTAACGGTATTGCTATTTTGGCAATTGAATTTCACCCCAGAAAAAAATATATCTTTTGCCGGACACTATTAAACTTGGCCAGCCACAGCTGAAACCACTGATTTATGGTATTGATATTTTGGCGATTGAATTTCACCCCAGAAAATTATCTATCCTTTACCGGACACTATTAAACTTGGCCATCCACCGCTGAACCTCAAATATATTTTTTCTTTTTCCACTAATACACGCCACAAAAGGCTTTAGAACATATAACTGCAGCGCTGAATGGCAAATATATTTTACTTTTGCCACTAATACACGGCAAAACGTGTTTTAGAACATATAACTGCAATGCTGAACGGCCAAAATATTTTACTTTTGCCACTAATACATGGCAAAAAGGGCTCTAGAACATATAACTGCACCGTTGAATGGCAAATATATTTTACTTTACTTCTGTGATGGCTTCTTAGGGCAAGAAGTAAAACGCTAGCTGATTGGCTGCTAGCCCCTTTAATTGTTCAACGTTTTTCTTTAAATTCTGTTCCAGATTGCTAAAATCTGGGTGTTGATTAAACCCTTGTATTTCTTTTATCTCTTTATCCAGCTGTTCATCTAGTTTTGTGAAAACTGTTTTCTCATATTCTGCGAGATATTGCATCAATTTTTGGGAGCACTCTGTGAGTGTCCTTTCCCAACCTTTAACAAAGTTTATGTCATCCTGATGTGTGTTTGGTCTTAGGGGAATCCTTAGGCCCCTTTCACACGGGCGAGTTTTCCACGTGGGTGCAATGCATGAGGAGGACACATTGCACCCGCACTGAATCCGGACCCATTCATTTCTATGGGGCTGTGCACATGAGCGGTGATTTTCACGCATCACTTCTGCGTTGCGTGAAAATCGCAGCATGCTGTATATTGTGCGTTTTTCACGCAACGCAGGCCCCATAGAGGTAAATGGGGCTGCAGGAAAATCGCAAGCATCCGCAAGCAAGTGCGGATGTGTTGCGATTTTCCCGCATGGTTGCTTAGCAACGGGACCCGATCTCTATTATTTTCCCTTATAACATGGTTATAAGGGGAAATAATAGCATTCTTAATAAAGAATGCTGTGTAAAATGAAGTGGAAGGGGTTAAAAATAATAAAAGTTAACTTACCTTAGCCACTTGATCGCGTAGTCGCGATCTCTCCTCTCTGTCCCTGCATCAGCTAAGATCTACAGGACCTGTGATGACGTCACATCACATGGTCCAATCACATGGTCCATCTTACCATGGTGATGGACCATGTGATTGGACCATGTGATGTGACGTCATCACAGGTCCTTTAGATCTTAGCTGATGCAGGGAAAGAGAGGAGAGATCGCAACTATGCGATCAAGTGGCTAAGGTAAGTTAACTTTTATTATTTTTAACCCCTTCCACTTAATTTTACACAGCATTCTTTATTAAGAATGCTATTATTTCCCCTTATAACCATGTTATAAGGGAAAATAATCAATTCTCCAGAAGACCCGAAACCGGACTTCAGTGATGAAGTCCGGCTTCGGGTTGGGTACCAAACATGGCGATTTTTCTCACGCGCGTGCAAAACGCGTTACAAACATTTGCACCCGCGCGGGAAAAACTAGCATATTCCCGCAACGCACCCGCCTCTTATCCGGGCGTCAAACATGACGCCCGTGTGAAAGAGGCCTTAGTCCTCTATATACTAATCCCTGTTGTAAATATGTCTCAAAACTGGCAATTTCCCACCAGGATCTTATATGTTGGTTACACGTCTTGTTTATATTCTTAAAGGCTGTATGAATGTCCGTGTGGCTCAAGGGTAATTTTGTACTGGAAAAAATCTGATTTGCCTCCAATGACAGTGTATCCCAATTTGGTTTCTGATTCAGGAAACCTGCCATCCCAAATAAATATCCTATATGAGGTTGTTAATATTTTTATTTTTATTTTTTATTTTTATTTTTTATATTCTTATTTTTTTATTTTTTACAGATTATCACTGTACTGTTGTTTTAAGAGAATTTTCATTTGGGGAGGGGCATATAGGACTCTTTTTATATTATTTTCGGATCTCTTTCCAATTTTTCTTGCCGTTTCTATATATGTCTCAGTCGGTGATGTATTCACTATATGATTTTCAGTGCCCTATTGTATTTGGTAACGTGTATTAATACTTTTTATTATTTGCATATACACCCGATTTTTTACAAAGGTAATTTTTTGGTCTATTATTAGGCTTTTTAAGCCTCTTCACAATGTAGAAACACCAAAAAAAGACCAGTTATTTTGCCCAGAAAGTCTTCTGAATAATACACTAAAGTGGCTGAAAGCCACAAATTTTCTGTTTATATATAATATATATATATATATATATATATATATATATATATATATAATAATATATATATTATAAAATATAACTTTTATTTATTGTTTATTCATAAAACTAAATAATCCCAAATAAGTTAAAATCACTGGGCAGCCGGAAGGGTTATGTATTTGCTAATCAAATATAACTCCGGGGACTAAATGGAGGTTCTCCTATCTCTGAGAACCATCCTAATCTAATAGGGGGAAATAGGTTTATCCCTACTGTTATTATTGAATCCTGATTTTTCTCCCTCCTATTCAAAATTGCCCCAGGTATTCAGTATCTATTATAGATCGGAGGAGCGTCTGCAGTACGATCCTCACTGTCCACATCCTATGCCCATTCTAAAAAGCTCTCTATTGCCCCCCCGACATGTTTCGCCACTACGTAGATTCGTCAGGGTACGGGAGCAAAGAAGCCGATTGTCTCCGCCTATTGTTTCTTCAAACCAATCTGGAGACATTCTGCTGTGGGACATCCGTATTCTCTAGTTAAGGTGACCAATCCTGCATTCAGATCAAATCATTCTTGGTCCAATCAAACATTCCCTTATTAAGACTAAGCGGATGTTAGACCGCGCATGTCCTGGGACTCTGTCAAATTTTTTACTTCGTCCATTGCGCATGTTTTAGGACTTCGTTTTTTAAAAGAGTCAATTCATTTGTCCTGAATGCGCATGTCATGGAACTTATACTTTTTCTTTGTTTTTCTTATTGGACTGCGCATGTCATTGAACTTATACTTTTTCTTTATTTTTCTTATTGGACTGCGCATGTCATTGGACTTAGTTTTATATAGGATTCACTCTCCTCATAATAGCGCATGTCCTGAGACTTAGATTTTTGTTAAGTAGGTTCCTCAACCAGTTACACAATTGCACTTGTATTATTACTAATACACGACTTTTGACATGAATGGACATTTTTTACATATACAGTATACACATCTGTCATAATAACGCTTGTCCTGGGACTTGAATTATCACTATATGTGTTTAAGTTTTTATGCACATATTTTTTATATATTATGCACATATTTTATGGACATTATTAATTATTTTAGCGTTATTTTTTATATTTCTTTTTGTTTGTATTTATTTTTATTTATTCCTTTATTTACAAATGTAAACATTGTCCCAGGATTTTGCATTGTATTAGGCACATCTATACACCTACCCATACATTTATATTATACTATATATATAATGATACAATCATGAGAGTTTCTTCATGGTTTGTTTTATTAAATCATTATATTATGTATACAGTATAATCAATAAGATTTCTTCATGATTTGGTTTATTATTCAGGGATGTGTTTGTGCCAATCTTACAGGAGATGTAAGTTTCTATTATAATTAGAGATGTCGCAAACATAAAATTTTCTGTTCCCGAACAGCGAACCCGAACTTACTCAAATGTTCGTGAACAGGCGAACAGCAATAGAGTTCAATTGTCAGGCGAATATTAAAAACCACAGTGACTCTTTCTAGCTACAATAGTGATAGAAAAGTTGTTTTAAGTTGACTAACACCTGAACTGTGGTATGCCAGAGTGGGATTCATGGCAAAAGTCTCATGAAAAAATATTTAAATCATGCAAAATCAAATTTTAATCCTTAAAGGGCATAAATCACCTAATATTTTTAGATGGTTTAAAATAACTTATTTTATAACATCTAAATCTACGCTAACATTTTATTTTCCTAACCTACTTTTAAATGCTAATTAAATTATTTAACATTCTCTTATTCTTTGTAAAATAAATAAAAAAAATCACTCTACACCATGTCAAAAGCCAGGTATGTGCAGGCTGACTATCTATCCATAAGAAAGAGCATCAGCATACCTTATAATGACAGGTTTGAGCAATTTAGACAAACAAACATAACTTCTCAATCCAAATGGAGAGAAATTGGTTCATATTGGTTGGCTATCTAGAGGGACCTGGTCCCTAGACCATTATCATTAGGGCGACAAAAATTATAATTATTTTTTTTTTTTAATATGCCAGCCTAACTCCTCTCTCACTGCCTAAGAGAGCTGCATAAAAATTTTCCAACATTTAACTGTCCTAAGGTTAACTTAATAAGTTTAATAAGTCTTGGATTGTCATATAAACTAATTTGCATACACATGGCCAAGAAATGCTAATGAGCAATATAGAAGTATCTGCCTTGTTTGTAAGATGAAACACGATTTGCATGGCTTTCCCATAGTCCCATATTATGCAAATGAGTTTATATGACAAAACAATATAGAAAGATTATTAAATTAATCTTGGTAAAATTACAAAACGAAAAAAAACTATGCAGCCTTCCTAATCATTGAGACGAGAGCTAGGTAGTATATTAAAAAAAAAAATATATATATTTTTGTCACCCTAATGATATTCATCTATGTGCACAGGTCCCCCTAGATACTTAACACTAAGCAGTTTTTTTTTTCTTTCCCCTTTTGGAAAAACTGGTTAAATCCCAGGCTGCCTTGCCAAGGTATGCTGATGATCTGTTGGATGAATGGATTGTTGGCCCTGCATATACCTGGTGCTCTGCGGCCATAAGGGAGGACTGTTCTGTGTTGTCAATTGGATGTTTTATGTAATAATACAAACAACAATAATAATAATTTTGTCTTTGTCTGTTTTATAAAGGACAACAATTAGGGCTTCATTAACTATTTTACCATATGTTTGATTATTACATCTTAAAGAGATATTGACTACCTGTTCCTGCTGTGCCATCCACTTCCTGGTATTTGCTGGTGGCGGGCTTAGTTTTGTTTGAAGTGTATAATTCTACCGTGCTGCGCATGCGCCTAGGAAGTTTATTCTTCACTAGGAATAAGTCAGCATAGTGCATGCACGTTCAGGACAGCACATGGTACAGACAGGAGAAATGAGTCAAGCACAGCCAGTGGAATCCCTGACAATCAGAGGAAAATTATGAATAAAAACGTTTTATAGACATTATGCAAAGGCAGTGTTGGATGATTGATGATAGCATAGTTTTTCTGAGATCAAGGAGCCTACAGGAAAATATATATATATATATATATATAGATCTATAGGGTAAAACAGCCTGTCCATGTCCCTTTAAGGTATAATACTCACATATGGTATGATAATTGATTACAAAAACTAATCTTTGTATTTTATGAAACAGACAAACACAAAGACAGACTTACAGACATTTACCCTAGCCTGCCTATCATAAATTCTTATGATTATTTGTATTATTACATAAAACATTCAATTAACAACACAGAACAGTTCTCCCTTATGGTTGCCAAGCACCAGGTATATGCAGGGCCAACAATCCATCTATCAGACAGATCATCAGCATACCTTAGCAAGGCAGCCTGGGTTTTAACCAGTTTTTCCAAAAGGAAAATTGCCTGTATAGTGCCAGGTATCTAGGGGGACTTGTGCACATAGATGATTATCATTTGGGTGACAAAAAGAAAAAAATAAATAAATTAATATGCCACCTAGCTCTCATCTCAATGATTAGGAAGGCTGCATAGTTTTTTTTTGTTTTGCAACTGTCCAAAGACTAATTTTATAATCTTTCTATTCTGTTTTGTCATATAAACTCATTTGCATAATATGGGACTATGGGAAAGCCATGCAAATCGTGTTTCAGTTTACAAACAAGGCAGATACTGCTATATTGCTCATTAGCATTTCTTGGCCATGTGTATGCAAATGAGTTTTAAATGTTGGAGAATGTTTATGCAGCTCTCTTATGCAGTGAGAGAGGAGTTAGGCTGGCATAGAAAAAAAAAAATTACAATTTTTGTCGCCCTAATGATAATGGTCTAGGGACCAGGCCCCTCTAGATAGCCAACCAATGCTAAGTAATTCCTCTCCTTTTGGATTGAGAGCTAATGTTTGTATGTTTTAAAACTCATAATTGATATTGTAAGGTATGCTGACATCCTGTCTTATGGATAGATAGTCAGCCTGCATATACCTGGCTTTTGGCATGATCTGAGTGGTTTATGTTGAATGTGATAGAAAATGATAATTGATGATATATCATCTTTAGAAAGTGCTTTTCTTGGTTTGAGGGTTGGGGTGGACAGAGGACACAAGTTTATACTCTCTGCTCTAACACTGCAGCTTTAAATTGAATTCACTATGCCTGGCTTTGGTAGGAAGGTAAGCTGAGTGTAAGAATGCAGGGTGAATTGAACATAGCATAATGTTCGCTGGCAGAAGCTAAGGCGGAACTGTTCGCTGTCAAACAGTTCGGGACATCTCTAATCATAATATGCTATATCATGGTTCACTTTTTTCTTTCTTAATATTTTGGTCCCATATATTATCTGGGAGAATTCAGAGAATTGTATTTTATTTCTCACCATTATTTATTTATTTATTTTAATTACCTCTGTTTATGATGGCTAAACCTTTATAGAAAGTCTGAAAATGAAAATCCTACATTTAGTCCTACTGGACTCATAGTATTAAGCCTATCTATCCATCTTGCTTCTATCTGTAGAAGCTTTTTATCCAAATTTCCTCCTCTAGGTCCTATTGAGATTTTTTCCAGACCCCAGAATTTCAAAACACTCAAATTGTTGTTGTGAAAAAATCTAATGTGCCTAGAGATAGATGTATCCTTTTTGGTTTCAATTGCACTCAAATGTCCTGAGATTCTGTATGGTTTTACCCACATAAATTTTTGGGCAGGTACAGCTTGCTATATAGACAACTCCCTTTGTTTTACACGTGATGACTTGTCTAATTTCATATTTTTACCCATCAAAGGGATTTATAAAGGTTTTTGTCTTGTGGATAAATTTACAGAAAGTACAATCTCCAAATGGAACAGAGCCCACTGGTTTTTCTCTCCTTTTCTCGACCTCTTGTGTATTGTTATGGTGATAACTATGGACCAAAAGATCTTTTAAATTTGGTCCCCTCCTGTATGTGATGTTGGGACGCGGATTTAGTACTTCTCCTAGTTCCTTATCTGATAGCAAAATATTCCAGTGTTTCTGAAGTATTTCTTGCATTTTTTTCTGTTGCACCATCAAAAGTACCTATACATCTTATGACATTTGTTTTTTCATTTTTTTTTTTGGTTTTTTTATCTTCCAAAAGGGCTTCCCGTTTCTGACATTTAGCTCTGTTGAAAGCCCCTCTTAATGGTTCACAGAAAAAACTAGATAAAACATCCTGCGATATGATATTGAGTGCGCAGATGAACATGGCTGCATTTATCAAATCACAGAAAATGGTGCACTAAAATAAATGCAAATATTATATTGGAATAAGCCCTCATTCTGATAACGTCTGAGACACTTAGTCAACATATTTTGATCAAAACACATCTAAGCCCACCCACCAAGCGACAAGGTGGTCTCATTCCAGGCGGGTACCTATGCTAAACCTATTAATGCTGTTTCGCATTTTTTCTACAGGAGCGCAGTCCCGCACATATGGTGTGTTGCCCCTTGTTACCTCCATGTGCTTCAGCAACCGGTGGGAGGAGGGACACACACACCTATATGTACCACCTTAATCAAGGTCGCCTATTAGATGGGCGGGACACTAGTGCACATGAATCTCACCCCTGTATAGGAGCATATTCACAAATGAAGGTGCCACTCCTTCAAGACAAGTTAAACAATTCACAGAAAAAAACTAGATAAAACATCCTGCGCGATATGATATTAAGTGCGCGGATGAACATGGCTGCATTTATCAAATCACAGAAAATGGTGCACTAAAATAAATGCAAACATTATGTGGAATAAGCCCTGATTCTGATAACGTCTGAGACACTTAGTCAACATATTTTGATCAAAACACATCTAAGCCCACCCACCAAGCAACATGGTGGTCTCAGTCCAGGCGGGTACCTACGCTAAACCTATTAATGCTGTTGCGCATTTTTTCTGCAGGAGCGCAGTCCCGCACATATGGTGTGTTGCCCCTTGTTACCTCCATGTGCTTCAGCAACCGGTGGGAGGAGGGACACACACACCTATATGTACCACCTTAATCAAGGTCGCCTATTAGATGGGCGGGACACTAGAGCACATGAATCTCACCCCTGTATAGGAGCATATTCACACATGAAGGTGCCACTCCTTCAAGACAAGTTAAACAATTCACAGAAAAAACTAGATAAAACATCCTGCGCGATATGATATTGAGTGCGCGTATGAACATGGCTGCATTTATCAAATCACAGAAAATGGTGCACTAAAAAAAATGCAAATATTAAATTGGAATAAGCCCTCATTCTGATAACGTCTGAGACACTTAGTCAACATATTTTGATCAAAACACATCTAAGCCCACCAACCAAGCGACAAGGTGGTCTCAGTCCAGGCGGGTATCTACGCTAAACCTATTAATGCTGTTGCGCATTTTTTCTACAGGAGCGCAGTCCCGCACATATGGTGTGTTGCCCCTTGTTACCCCCATGTGCTTCAGCAACCGGTGGGAGGAGGGACACACACACCTATATGTACCACCTTAATCAAGTCGCCTATTAGATGGGCGGGACACTAGTGCACATGAATCTCACCCCTGTATAGGAGCATATTCACACATGAAGGTCCACTCCTTCAAGACAAGTTAAACAATTCACAGAAAAAACTAGATAAAACATCCTGCGCGATATGAAATTGAGTGCGCGGATGAACATGGCTGCATTTATCAAATCACAGAAAATGGTGCACTAAAATAAATGCAAATATTAAATTGGAATAAGCCCTCATTCTGATAACGTCTGAGACACTTAGTCAACATATTTTGATCAAAACACATCTAAGCCCACCCACCAAGCGACAAGGTGGTCTCAGTCCAGGCGAGTACCTACGCTAAACCTATTAATGCTGTTGCGCATTTTTCTACAGGAGCGCAGTCCCGCACATATGGTGTGTTGCCCTTGTTACCTCCATGTGCTTCAGCAACCGGTGGGAGGAGGGACACACACACCTATATGTACCACCTTAATCAAGGTCGCCTATTAGATGGGCGGGA